>CM075019.1:3307935-3325435 GCA_037576675.1 Pangasius sanitwongsei
TGTGTGTTTAAAGATTTTATATTATATTATATATATATATATATATATATATATATATATATATATATATATATATATATATGTACATACATTCATACACACACACACACACACATACATATATATACACACACAATTCTGTGGCATCATTAAGACTGAAAGAACTTGTATTTTTTGGTCAATGCGTTTTTTTTTTTTTTAATTATTTCTTTTTACACTATGTTGAGCATCAAACAATTGCTGCTCCGTCACACTTTGGATTCATTTTCATCAATCGAATCAGCATGGTGGTTGTTCTTATACTTAAACCTCTCAATCCTGCTCTCACCAAGATAGAGAAAATGAATTGTCCAGTTAACTGAGCCTGGCAATCAGCCTTCCTTTAACTTTCCAAACTCCTCTTATTCTGCTTTCAGAAACTCCGTAATGACATTTTCTACCTCATGAATTTTGGTGAATACGAAATGAATATTCTCATAAATGGATATTAAGCTGTGGGGTGCGACTCATGTGCTGCTACAGCATAATAGAAATTCACATTTTTACTTAAGCTGTACAATAACTCTGCAAATAATCCAGTGATGTATTATACTTGGCTCTATGCATTACTTTATTAGCTCTCCATGTCAATGATCTATAGATAAAAATACATGGTCCTGATATATATGCTGTCAAATCAGTCTTATTAAATTTTAATCTGTTCAGAGCCATTTCTTACCAAAATAGCTGAACGTTATTAACTATAGATGTCATATAAGTGAGTCTGTGGTGTTGCAGAAAAGACTTAATCACTCATTTAGATGAGTGACAGGTCAAATATATGTTCTCTATTTATTGGAATATATAAAGCCTCAAATTTCCACTGCCAAAACACATTAGGTCCAAGTTGACATGATTTATAGGGCGACTTGTTTGAGTTATGGAGGTTTGTATTAAACCAAGTTAATTCAAGTAACCAATATAGCAGGCTACTAACTAGAAAAATTCAATAATAAATAATAATGTTGATAATAGTGGGATGTGATTTTACCACTGTAACAACATTTTTCAAAATCATGGACTGGCTATGCTTCACGGTCCCCTGGGGTGTTCCTGGACACCACTTTGAGAATCACTGCTGTAAACAAATATCACACCAAGCCAAGACAGCAGAGGTGCAGTAAAAGATCACTACCGGCAAAAAGTCTTGACCACAGCGCTGCAACATAATAGCCTTGACACACATCCAATTACAGTTGCTATAATAGTTTAGAAACCCGCATAGTTAGGGATTATGGCAGAAATAATGTGTAGGCTGCTCATTAAAATTAAATTGTAAACTGATTGAGTGTCATGACAAACAAATCCCCAGTAAAACAGGTTCTCAAGAATTCTATCTAACTGATATACAGCACATTTCATTTCAGCACAATGCTCTTCATGTTGGTTGCTTCATAAGGAGACAATGATACTACAGTTCATTGAGAACATTTAGCTAAAACATGGAGAAAGCCGTAAAATGTGATGCAGCAGCCAAGGTGTGACAACTGACTAAACCTTGCTGTACACAAATTACACCCCTGCCAAAGAGAAATTATTGGGCTCTCAACTGGTCTATGTTTACATCACATTTCAAGTTGCTCTGGGAGAAAACAACACATCAGCGTACTCATTTAAACACCAACATTTTTTTCCAGGCAAAATACTTGAGAAAACTAAACTCTATTCATCATTTTGCGATTTGACTACGTTTCTGTGCATGCGGCAACTGACTCTAGAGGCACAGACTGCACCGATTAGCATATGCAGGTGTCATACATTTTGAAAAAAGTTGCAGCTCCCTGCAAGAGCTCAGTGTGTAGCACCTGCAATGCCGACGCTATCATCCCACACGCTGGGAGCCAAGAGGACACCACACCTACCCACGACCACACAAACACGCTCTCAACTGTTTAATAGGTGCATCTGAGCTTATGGTTTTAAGTTGCCTAGTGGCAGATCTAATGAAGTGGCGCTTACTCACTGGGAGAGCTGAGGCACGTCGGCCTGATTGGCTCCGAGATGAGTCCGAGCCGAGGCGAATCGACTCACATGCATATTCATGCTCCGGCGTACAGTAGGGCATCGGCTTTATAAGGGACTTGTTTATGAAGCCGCAGGACGCCTGCGCACACCTTGCAGTGCCTCGACTCTCATTAACAGCAATTAAGCTGCAGTCTGAAGCACTGGCATACTTAATTGGCAATTACTGATATGTCTGATAGGGATGCAAGTGTCAGGACTATGTTTAGAATGTGTTGAGGTAAACATGCAGACTGTTTTGGTGAAGAAAGCAGAAAGCAACAGATGCGACACTGAACTTCGAGGTCAAAGCTTCTGGTGCCAGGATTTTAATAATACTAGGCTCTGCTCAAAGTAACATTAATCAACTTCAGGACGAGAGCTGTGATCAATGGCTCTACAGTGGTGTCCAGAGAGGGATCAAATAATGAGCTTAAAACTTATTTGGCCACTGATTTACTGCCACGATTTGTGCATTTCAATGGTTTGAGAGCAACATTCTTTTTTCTCCTCATACAGAGATGAATTCCCAATACATGTCCAAAGCCTTATAAATTTCTGAATACTTCCAGAAGTAATACACTATAGATATGATATCAGAAGGAAGTTTAGACTCTCATCCCCCCCTCTCTTTCAGCACGGCCTGGTTTTCAGTAATTGATGTGACATATTGATGGGCACTCTCCTGCGGCTAGAGAGCCCAGAGCCTGCACAGCCTTCCAGCTCTTTAATAACCGCTGATTAAAAACTAGTTAAGAGCCCGTGAAGACTAAAATCTGAAATAACCAGATGACCTTCTGGGGCGGGGGGTGGGGGGGCCGTGGGACACACACACACAGCTCCAGCACCAAAGTGCACTGATTTCAGACTCACCCATGAAGATGGGTGTTAATAAGAAAGCACAGATAAGTGTAGGAGTACAGGCAGGGTCTACGATTGCGCATTGCTTTTTATTTGTTCTCAAAATGTCTTCAGCCAATATCCTCCTTTGCTATTCGCCAATGCCATTTTTTCTTTTATCTTTATTGAGCTGTTACTTACCCGTGCGGTGTGCCGGCAAATGTCTATAATAACCTTTGAGTTGTGGCTGATCTAATGTAATTACATTGTTGCGGTCCATCCTTGACCCCAATTCAATGGAATAATTAAGGTCTCGGGAGTCTCTAATTTGAGAAAGTTATGCTTGCACAAAAGCTTTTAAGGTCAGCCAAGCAGAAGTGTTGTCAAAGAGCTCAACACTAAAGTGTAAACTCAGATTTCCAACCAGGTCTAAAGAGTCTAAGTGAACTCATTCATGGCACATTCTGCTGTACTTCTCAGCCACTAACTTATATTTAGGCTTCATGTCTTATCGTCAGAGCCAGATGTTAAGGCTCTTGAGGTAAATGGCTTTTTTTTTGTTTTTTGTTTTTTTGTTTTTTTTTTTAAATAATATCTATATTACAGCGTGGGTTCTCCATCCTACAATAAATTACTCATTGTTTGTGCAGTCACATTCAAAAATGAACCCACTATGCTAAATGTGTCCTTTTTAGCAATCCTAATAGAGAGCATTCAGAGACTATTGCACATTATTGCTGCCCACCACTGCTCTATTAAAAACACTGCATGTTGTTTAAGTGCCTCATCCGGCAGCAACATATGCAGCATCCTGCTTATTCACTATTGTTATTATAGTGAACAATTTCTCCAAACCTCCAAAAGCATTGTTCCTTCTTAGGTGTTTGAATGAAAGAGATTAAGTTTGTTTTGTGTGAAACTACAAATACCACCATGCTCTCTTTTTCCATCATCAATAAGACCCCAAGATACTTCAAGTCCTTCACCAGGGGCCAGGTACTGGTCAAGGTACTTCCCTATCCTCACCTGTGCTCATGAGAGGTGGGTAGTGACCAAAAGAATAAGGTGCCAAGTACAGGCAATGGGAATGAGGTTCCTCTGCAGGGTTGCTGGGTTTTGTGCCGTCCTATCAGTTTTGCGATATCTGACTGAATCTGAACAGAAAGTGTAGCTCTATACCCTTCAGAATTCATCCTACTACTTCTATCAGCAGTCACACCATCAATAAGTGACCAATTGGCAGCCATAATTGGCTGACCCAGTTCCACTGGCCCATGCCATAACACTGCCTCCACCATGTTTGACAGATGATGTGGTTTGCTTTGGATCAAGAGCCCTTCCTTTCCTCTTCCATACTCTTCTATCCCTATCATTCTGGTACAAGTTAATCTTGATTTCATCTGTCCAAAGAATCTTGTTCCAGAACTGGGCAGGCTTTTATTTATTTATTTATTTACTTTTTAGATGTTTTCTAGCAAAGTTTAATTTGATCTTTTTGTCCTTAAGTGTTACCAGTGGTTTGCACCTTGAGGTAAACTCTCTGTATTTACATTCATGAAGGTGTCTCTTGATTATAGACTTTGACAATGATACTCCTACCTCCTCAGGAGTGTTCGTGACTTGGCTAGATGTTGTGAAGGGGTTTTTCCTACACCAAGGAAAGAATTCTGGAATTCTGAAAGAACTTTGGTTGTCTTCGGTGACCTTCCAGGCCTTTTAGCGTTTGTTGAGCTCACCAGTGCATTCCTTCTTTTTTAAGAATGTACCAAACTGTTGATTTGGCCACTTCTAAAGTTTCTGCTATCTCTCTGATATGTCTGTTTTGTTTTTTCAGCCTAACAACGGCGTCTTTCACTTGCATCGACACCTCTTTGGACCTCATATTGAGAGTTCCCATGAACAACTACCAAATGCAAATTCACCACTTGGAATCAACTCCAGACCATTTATCTCCTTAATTTGTCATGAAATAAGGAGGAAACAGTCCACACCTGGCCATCAATCAGTCAATTGTCCAACTACTTCTGAGCCTGTGAAAATGGAGGGACTCTGCAAAAAATGGCTGTAATTCCTAAACGGTTAATGCAATATTTTTGTTAAACCCCTTGAAATAAAGCTGAAAGTATACACTCCAATCACATCTTGATTGCTTCATTTCAAATCCATTGTCTCCCCACAAAAAAAGATGCAATGGCAGCACTGCAGTGCAGTCACGTGTCCTCTGCATCACCTTTATGCACCAGCTATAGAAAATTGGAAATTGCACTATTGTGGTGGGACTTTAGAAGGAAGCACCTAGCTATTTGAATATCAGCCTTGCAAAGGAATATTTTAACGGCTTATTTTAATCTGGTGTGCGAGAGTGGAAAATGACCTGGGAGCGGTGTGTGTGTATATGAATAAGTAGAATTGCCATGGCTCTCTGCTGACCTGTTCCAATACTTCAGCCCCTCTTTCAGCTCCTCTTTCAGTCGTCTTTTCATGATTTAAACTGTGAAGAAAGAAAAAAAACCTCCATGTCTGTCTTTGTTGGAGCTCGCACCTCGCTTCCATGCGCCAAGAACAATCGCCACTTTAGATATCCCAGGGATGAATTCTCCACCATGGCCTGACGTATGAAGTTTGGCCTTTCTATTCTGTCCATTTCAGAAACACAGAATCCATCAAACCTGGCACAATGGCGGAGAAAGCAATTTGCTTACAAATGTTTTGACAATGGCTTTCCTCTTTTGCCTCAGCATTCAGAGATGTACGCACAATTTAATACCCACAAACAATCAGCGCTCTGAATGGATCCACAGATATTTCTCTCATTATTGTTCCCGAGCTATGGAAAGGCAGTCAATGGTCCATATCACGTAAAATACATTATCACACGCTGTCATCCGCTCCCTTGGTACAAAGCTTAATTAATTCCAGCTAGGACCAAACAATATTTGCAGGCTTGGTCAGGGGTTATTATGAAAGTCTGTAGTTAATTGTTTTAAGACGGCCTCCCTTGCATACAAAAGCGTGAAGAGAGCAACAACGTACTTCAAGCGTTGCGGTGTGCAGGTAGTGTGGAAATATGAAAATGCTGCTTTAGGCCTGAGGGGACAAAGTTCCAACAACTGATTCAACTCGAGTATGAATTTGTTTCAATACAGAAATCACAGTAGCAGCCTGTACATGAACTAGATATCATTTTTAATGGTAGTTTTTAATCACCGTTTTTGACATTTGACAACTGTAATAAAAGAAATGAACTTTTTGTGAAAGTGTGCAATAAATGAGCCCAAACATATTTCAAAGCTGTGTGAGAAATTTGAAGAAGGCAATGCTGTGTGTAATGCAAAAACCTGCCCAATCTCTCGATCTTCACGCTATCAAGCTGCTCTAGGAGGAGCTGAACATGTGTGAGGAAATACTGTAATATTTGTAATAATATGCCTGGAAATACTGACTGCTTGTATGAAGAAACTTTGTGAAGTAAAAAGTATGTTTTTACTGTCACAAAAATTTATATCTGCGATAGTCTTTTTCAATAGAAATTAAAAAATAAATTCACATAAATTAGCTCTTAAAGTCGAATTTACAGTAGCTCTTTGAGTTGAATTTAATTTAGTACCACTGCAAACAAAGATGGATCACAACAAAGTTCTGGCAGTACCAGAAATGTTTGATGAAAATCTCAGAGTCTGAGCGCTGCTATGGTACTCATCTAAAAGCCACCAACAGGAGGATGGCATAGAATTATGCAAAACTCGCAAGACAGCTACAAACACATTTGTCGCAATAGCAAAAAGTAAATGAAACATGCTAATAGACAGAAAAAAATATCCGTATTACCTCAAGCTCACTTTGAAGAATGTTTTTGTTAGTGCGAGGTCGTTCCTGCACTAGGGAATCTATGGCTCATTCTGATGACATAAGCCGAACATAGTAATTTTCACAGGTCTATCATTAGAGGATCTTCATCATATATATAGAAGTACATATCACAAGGAGTACAAACATTATCACACAGTCTCTCACACAGTCAAGATTTTACAGGGATCTCATACATTGTGACGAGTACAAATTTTAAAAGGACTGGTGAAATCACACAGTATAAAACCGTCATACTGGGTGAAAAATCAAAAACAAAAATTCAGTCCGATTTTTCAGCCTGAGAGCAATTCAGGAAGAATTTTAGTGCTAGAAGCAGCTGCTAAGCCTGCAGAAGCATTTACTGCTGCCAGCAATCTGCATCACTGTGAATGTGTCTGAAATATTTTGTAACAATGAGTTTTTAAAAAGATATCATCTCGATTGTCAGGGTAAAGCAGTAACTGAGACGCTAGTCGGTAATGCACTAATAAAACAGTCAATGCAATACCACCAGAGAGCAAAGGTTTATGCAACTCTCGATTACTTGGCCACAGGAAAAATGCAGTTATGTAGCCCGGATGACCTGAATTTATCTCAGTCATCTTTGAATCGAGTTATATATCAAACGGTAAAGGCCCTCTCACAACGATTTATATGGTTTCCTGTATACATTCACCAACTAAAAAGCCAAAGGCATCGAGTCTGCTAATCAGACAGGTTGTATAAATATCGATACTCGGGTTAAATGTAGATTAAATTAAATAATGTTCTCTCATCAATTACTGAGTGCCACATGTATAACCTGACATTCTAGAAAATTCTGTTTATAAGGTTTTTTTTGCCTTGTGATGTATTTACTCTCAATTCTGATTGGTCAGAAGGTGTGAATTTTCTAACAGCAGCTCTGGCATAGTTCCAGCTGTTATTCAAATCTCAGGTTTATGTGCTTATTAATCTTGTACTTTATCATTGCTATATTAACAGCTAAATCACAGGGACTTGTGTGGTGGACGCGCCACGTAAACGTGTGATTTTTTCATGGGGTAAAGATTTTTTGCATTTTTGAAAGGAGTCTCCAGTGTTGGCACTTTGTAACAGAGTTGACATTTTCCTAAAACGAGAAAGTGTTCAGGAAAGAAGGCGCTGAACTTATTTGGGGATGTTTTCCAACGTTAAATGTAACTATAAATAGATCAAAATTATGACGCCATTCTTTGGTGAAATAAAAGAAATAGCTTTGGCATAAAGGTATAAGAGGAATAAAACACTTTGTAATGTATTAGAAGAAAATAACTACCGTCACATCATATGATTGTTTTCCTAGATCAGCACACCCTAGTGTCTTATTCCTTACACCTCACATAACGTTTATCGACATGTGCCTAATATTAATACAAGTGCTGATTTACCGTTAAGCTTCACACACACCATAATAACAGCAATACATACCGATGAACACAGATGATTTACTGAATACTTTAGATGTACATTAAGATTTATGAGCGCTATTATTACAGAATTACAGCCTCTATAATCTGTGTAATATAGGCCTGACTCTTTCAGAACTCCAATGTGGTGTGTGTTGGTATTCTGCTCAGCGAGCTGTGCAGGCCAGGCAGTGTCACTGTTAATTAAACGCCTTTTTGAGTAATCCAGCACTGCGGTGAGAATCTGGGCTTTACCTTCTCCTCTCATATCTCTCCTTGCAGGTTATTAATCACGGTGGCATTTGATGCTAAAACAAAGAGTTATACACGGATTTAGCTCTTTCTCTCTCTCTCTCGCTCACACACACTCTCTCGCTCGGCACACCGCCGATCCGTTCCCGAGCCGCCACACCCGGCGTCGACACTTTCTTGAAAACGTGCAATCATCGTATCACTTTTGACATGTACAAGAGCACGGCTGTCATCGTCAGGCTGGGAGCGAGGGCAGCTGTCTTGGCATGGCTTTTTTCATCATTTACTCACCTCAGTCTGGTGTGGGGCCTCTGGATCTGATGCTGACCTGCTCACTAGCATGCATCGAGAAAGTGAAATGCTTCAAATTCTAGACATGAAGTGCACTGGATACGGCGTAGACACCATTCTTATTTAGGGGCATTTACACCCTATAGAGCATTACATGGGGAGCAATTTTGAAAAATACACAAGGGTTATACACTAACCTGTGAAAAAGTTTTTTTTGCGCGCGCATCACGTACACATTTTGTTTATTGTGGCTACGAGATCATAACGTATGAGCCCATTTTATTTTTTGTATTGTCAGTTCACTATATTGAGATCCTTGAAGTAAAAAGGGTCATGTTTTGGTTAATATGAGCTCTCGAATTAAAAAAAAAAAAAAAAAAAAGAGAAGAAAAAAAATCTGCTCATGGATAAAACAACCAAGCAGGTTACAGCTCTGTTTAAGCCGGTGGAGTTCTTAAGTCCCCATTGTAGTTAGAGATTCATCCAATAAAGTGTCCTTCAGAGATGCATTATGGAGACATATTGAAACATATTTAAGAAATAGGGCATTATTATGGCTAAGAGGACTCTAAGTAGGATATTAAAGTTGCATGAGCTTTACCAGCATCAACAGGCCAAGTAGGTCATTTACTGTAAATCAGACAATGGAAGATTGTATGGCTGTAGATGAATGTAGATTAAGTCTACATATTTTAATTAAAGTGTAAAGACATGTGTATATCCTTAAATTCACCAAGAATGCTACGGTTCATTTTAAGTAGGTATAGCTCACTATCTCTCATGGATATTTCTCTAACAAAAACCTCATGAACTATACTTTATTCAGGGGTGGACAAATCATGAATTCATTAGCTAGCCTAGGCAGCAACTCAAAGCTCCACTGTGCTAGCCCAGATTCACATTATGCTAGCAAAGAGGCCCAATTAGCTAAGCTAAACAGAAATAACAATCAGAAGTATGTCAAGCTAATTATATGCATTAATCCAGACTATGGAAAATAAGCGAGTACGTGAATCCCTGGGAGGGGCAACATTATGTAGCCATAGTCTTTATCCTCTTCTGATAATGTCTCTGCTGATGAAGCATCATGTCAGACCTTGACAAAAAGACAGAAAGTCTCTGAAATTTCAGTTATGAGCTGTGCTGTTCTCTTGTCGCAGGCAAAGACTTTGAGTCTGACTAGCATCATCACTGAAATGAAAAACCGATGGCCCAGAGACACAATCTGCTCATCCCAGACGCCTGGGTTAGTGATTTCTCCACCCCTGCTTATTAAAACTGAGCTGTGTGGTCATCTTATACACGAGTTCATGGGGAAGTTTTCTTTAGAGGAGAGCACAAATAAATTGATTCATCTGAGAACTCAAAATAGCAAACTGACAGCATGAAAAATATTAATTGTGGGCAGACATGAAAACTGTCACCTCAATGTAGTATCAACTTCTAATGAAATGGTCAGGCTGAAGGACAGGAGCTGTTTTTTTTTTTTTGGGCATCAAGTCCACATGAGAAGTACAATTGAGGGGAAAAAAGCAAGTCAAAAATCCAATTCTTCTTAGCCCTCTCATAAAAGGATAAAAGGTATTGTCAAAGTCCAGTGCAAAGTCTATCATCAGCTGTTGCCTCTTACAATAAATTGCACAGAGGTCTATTAATCTGCAGAAGCCCAAACTGCATCCATGTCAGACCATGCCAGACTAATGTCAAAAAAAAAAAAAAAACCCATCACACAAACACCTGGGACTAACAGAAATTAACCATTATAGGGTCCCTGTGGTCAAGAACAAGAGGCTTCTACAGTCCTAATAAACAAACATATATTCTTCATTTTCTAGTGGCAAGTGTTGTGTGCACATGTAGAAGCTGTGGGCACGTGAGAGCCATTGCTCACACACTCGCTGTATATCTTATGTACATTCAGAAGATTTAAAATGAGATTTAGATCTCATGTCAGAGGCAAAACATTCCTGTCTGTCAGGTTTACAAGCCGAACTGTAAAATGTTTAGGGACTTTATGCTGACATTAAAGACAGTGACAAGTTTCTCTGTCTCGCTGTAAAACTTTCTGCCATTGTCTTGATTGTTGTCATGAGCTAAGTCTCGATTCGAAAACTGAAAGAAAATCCAGAAGGCTGGTATGCAAAACGGACCATTAGGTGGGTTTGATGGCAACATGAGATGTTTTTAAAATTCAAACACTAACTGTAATAGAGAAAAACGGTTAGTGTTAGTACTCAATAACGATCTAGAATAGTACGTACGTATGTGATTTGAGACACAGTGCTAATATATTTAATGGAGATATTTAGATATTTAGGTGATAAAGATATTTAGTTTTTATTGCTGAACTGCAGAGCGTCATTAAAAAAAACAAACTAAAATAACATGTATCCTATCAATTTAACCGTGGCTTGTCTGAATATGACCCCACAGTAACAATTCAAACTATGTGCACACAAAATCCATCAATATCTCTAATATTAACTTGTAAAATGAATGAATGAAACAAAAGTGGAGATTGTGATTTTCTCTTGCAACCCCATTTTTAAATCAAGTGACCCCATGTGGGTTTGGGAACCCTTGTACTACATTTTATATCTAGGTGTTTTAGTTGTATGGCACTAAAATAATTGTTAAAAAAAAAAACAGCATCTATTTTGTACCACATTTCTTAGCTGCCCAGACTACAGCTGATGGAGTTATCACTTCGACAAGCCGTTTAGTGGCAGAAACAAAATCTGCACTTGTCTTGCATAGGTCCCATCATCCCATGGCTTCATCTTGACATCGCCAGTCAGGTCCGAAAAGAAATCAGACAAGTCAGCGAGCCAGAGAGCGTGGCTCCAAATGCCGCTTTTACATGTAATAACACTGAAAAAAGAATCCAGGCAGCCCGCCAGACCCCAGGCCAGGCAGCGTGGTTAAGAGTGGGGCAAAAAAAGCACTCACCACAGAATGTGATCTCTGTCAAAGAGGACATTAAATATTGATCAAGCGAAAAGCTGGTCAATAAGCCGAGATTTGGATGGAGGCCTGCAGCGGCCAAGCTGTTACCATTCCCAGCCGGATGCTGCAGATCTCAGGATCAGGACGACAAGTAGCTTGGGAAAGGAGACACAGAGATACGAGATGGACGGATCATGATTTTTGCCTTGCAAAGCAGTGTATGCTCCGAGCTAACTTTGATATGATGATGAATTGTCTGTCAATAGCTTTTTTCCCCACTCCTGCTAAAGTATGAAATATTGTGGCTTCCAAATCTCTGTTCTCGGAGGTCTGCGGTGCTGTCATCCTCGCTCACTTAATTTTTTTGGTCAAGGTCTTCACTAACAGGCTACTACTCATTGGTCAATTCCACCTGATTTAAACTGCAGTAAAGAGCAGCAGAATCAGAATGAACGTTACCTCTGCCTCTGACCCCACTTCTGAACATTTCAGCCATAAACAAGGTGGCCCAGAAATGAGGAACGGCTTAAAAGATAGTGATTAAAGTAAGCAGTTGAGGTAGTCAGTGACCTATAAGAGAACAGTGACACTGATGTGCTCTTATAGATTACAAAACTGGGGTCATATGACTTCATATCCTTCATATACTGTGCAGAGGAGAGAGAGAGAGAGTGTGTGTGTGTGTGTGTATTTATGGCTGTACGTGGGCAGCTCCGAAACTGGATACAGTTGCAGTCTGTGGTGGATTTCATTCATTCATTCATTCATTCATTCATCTTTAGTAAGCACTTTATCCCGGTTATGGCTGGGAGCACTGGGCGTGAGGCAGGAATACACCCTAAATGGGACATATTCACATATTCATACCAATCCAGTGCGGCTACATGCAGGTTTTGAGAAGTAGGAGGAAACCCTACTTCTCAAACACAAGGAGAACATGCACAGAAACTCCTGTCTGTGGTCGCTTGGGAAATTATTTAAGCCCTTTTGAAAAGGCAATGTAATTCAAGTGCTAGTTTCAATTAAGTACCATATATAATTTAAATAATCATGATATCATGATACAAAATAATACAAAATAACATGATATAAAATAATTATGAAATGATAATTTCAGCTATTGATAAACAGCCCTAGGAGATGCTATGTTACGGTTATCACATTCACGCCAGCTTTACCTGCTGTATTCATTTTTAGGATAACATTCACCTTAATCTAATGCAAAATTCAAAACAACTGTTGACAGAATCCTGGAGCTCAAACATCCTCAGATTTGGCCACCCTCCAAATTCACAAACAGTTTTCAAACTTTGTGAGATGCTCAGGATTGAGAAGTTTCCCTTGTTTTCTGAGCACTCTCTTATGGTTGGGGGGCAAAAGGCCAGGCCACGCGTCATTCATCATTTCCACGGCAACTGCCCTTCTATTGGACATCTGTGCAATCAGCGGACCATCAGACCTCGAGTCAGGCTCGGCTGCCTTTGTCCCGTTTCTGCTAGCCGTCATCGGCAGATAAGATTATCACTGACAACCCTGACTCCCACCCGAGCGCATCCGTCTGGCCCAGAATGAAAGAGGGAGGGGACCCTCTGATTTATTTTTTCCCTTCCTATTTTTTCTTCCTCATTTTGTATTTTATTTATATCCCTGTCTCAAGAAGATGCCTCTTGCCTGTCTTGTCAAGTTGATGCTCTTTTTCCTGAACTGGTGAGAGGAATTGCCTTTCAGAACCCAATTTGTCAAGGGCAAACTGTGGGTCCCTTCAGACAAAAGCCTTTGACAGCTACATTTACGGCAGATCAGTGGCAACTTTATCAAACAATAAATCAGATGGATCTGAGGCCCACATCTAAGATAAGACATTAAGAAGTTGGGGAAAAAACTGAATAGAATAGCGAGTAACTAAAGGAACAGCAGATCATGAATGGATTCATTGCTCCTGAATTAAAGGTGTGTAGCTGTTGTAAGTTCTTATGTAATCTTCATATGTGTAGATTCACTAGATAAAATTAGATATATTCCATCAAAGGCATCATGTTTATCACAGTATCTGTATCTGAAAATAAACAGAACTCCAGGTAAATGACTTGTTTAAAAACACAACTGAAGACTGACCAGCAGCTCAGCTAAACACTAAAAATAAGCTCACATGCTCACAGGGAAGGCACAGACAAAAAAGACCTTCCAGTCTAAAGCTCGGTCATCATTTGAGTGCTTCTGCTTATTTGTCCACAGAGTGCAATAATACCCAAAAATATTCTGCTACGCGATTGTTTTGGATGAGGAGCCGGCTGGACAGTGCAAAACTCCGGAGAAACTATTCATGGCGTATCTGATGTTCAGATGAACTGTCCGGATATCAGATGTGACAGATACTAAGGCTACAGGCTGGAAGGGCCAGAGGGGGAGATAGGAAGGAGCCAGAGAGCCATGCATTATTTATCCAAAGCTAAAATTAATAAGGCCCGATTCATCATCGTCTCCTCCTTCTTTGAATTTTTAATGGGTAGACGGAAAGAGCTGCCCGTGATCCGCTGCAGAGAAAGTCGACGTCATGCAACTAGAGTCGATCTCTTACCAAGTCTCGCGGCAGGAGAATCAGTAAGCAATCCTACATAGATATATGCAGAGATAATGCCTGGCTACTGCACTTTATGTAGAGAGAAAAAAAAAAACCCGCAGCCAGATGCACCAGCTGTATGGATGTAAGTCAAGTGACAATTTCTATGTATAATTTAAAACATACACCTACTCCCTAGTAGGTGCAAGATTCACCATAAATAAAACTCTGTGATTCTTTACAAAGTTAACCCTGCTACAATGCGCAAAGTAAATACACCATATAAAAATATCCATTTTGTTTTCTTTGTCATTTATTAGAATAGTGGCTAGTTACGGAAAACATGGATGCCTCATGGAAACACAGTTTCTGTAATGTTCCTGTATAAACAGAAGCGGTTATGAGACTACAAATGTAGTGTTTATATCATGCAGTGTAGTGAGCATTTCCCTCAGGTAGTGCAATATGTAAAATTGAGATATTGGCAAAGTACACCACATAATATTTTAAAAGTTTACCATGAACTTAATACTATATCTTTGTTCAGTGTATTCAAATGAGTTTGTTGGCGTTAGTTATTTTTCTTTGCCGTGATTTGTTACTAAAATGGTATTGAATTTGCAAAATACAAATAAGAGAGTGCTCCGAGAGATAGATAAACTGAGGTCACCACTTTACTGTAAAGCACAATTGTTTCAATTTCGTTTGTTAAAATAGATCTAACCCAAAGTAAATATGTTCGATGAAGTATTTCCTATTTTGTCATATCATGTTATTAATTGGCAGCAGATGGTAAAATCCAACAAAGTCTTGATTTATCACTTTATGCACTACTAGTTTCAATGTAGCTTAAGTGTCTATGGTGCAAACAAAATCCTACTCTACTCTTTAGGACTGACTGTACATGTAAGACTTCTAAAAGTATAAATAAGGGCCAGAAGCCTTGCTTATGGCAGATATGGGTGGGGTTGTAGTACTGGTAGAACTGCACTTAAGCAAGCCAGAAAGACAGAGAGAGATGGGTGGGAAGAGGGAAGTCTGGGTCCTGCTTGTGGCAGCAGGTGTGCCTCTAACTTGTGCTTATGGCATCAATTTAAATGACAGATAATTACTTTTGTGACAATGTGCCAATTAGATTAGGCTCAGGCAAACAACATAAAGGCAATTTGCTATGCTCTGTTGAGCAATAACACACCGATCATAATTAAGGACCGTGGCCAAAATAGCAGGCTGCTTCGTAGGGCGAAAACAATTATGATTTGTGGGAAAAAAAGGTAAAAGCAGCTATGTTGTCTTTAAAAAGAAATTGCAGCAGGAACTCTCTTGGGGCCTTTTTGAATGACACGGAATGATTAATTAACTTATTAATCTCCCTCTTTGCCTTAAATAGATGTTGTCAAGCACCTGTCACCCCAATTTCTGGCAAAGCTAGAGAAGGGAGCCCAGAAAAACAGCGGCGGCCCATGCAGGGCAGCTGAGAGTGCCATGTGTCAATGTCTCCTTAGCCATTTGTCAGAGCTAATAAAAGTCTGAATATTCATAACCCTTGTCTACTGTGGATCATGCCCAAGCTTGTGACAAAGCAGACAACTGCAAAGGTTTGAATGCTGTAAAAGTGTTGTTTGGAATCCTACAACCTCAGGATCGGTGTAACATCATGTTTGTTTATTTCATCTCCTTCAAGCTCAAATTAGAAAATATCTAATTCAATAATGTAATATATACAATGTAGCATTTCTATACCTGCAGGCCAGGGGAAGCAGAGAGGATCGATTATGAATAGTCATGATGAAGTTTACAAAACCTGATGTTGGTGTTGGTGAGAAAATGGCTGCAGGACACACATGTACACAAACATCCCAGTTTTAAAAAAAATGATCTTCTATTTCTCGTAATTGTGCCATAACTCCTGATAATTGCATTTTATATGCATGTAAAATTAACCAGTGAAAAAATGAGAGTGAATGAGTAAATTTGATTTTGTAATCTTGCGAGTTGTCTTAATATCTTAATATGCCAAGCTGGATTAATTCACTATATTACATTAGCAGGTTGGCTCATACAAAAAAAAAAAAAAAAAAAAAAAGTGGCTAGATTTTTGCCCTCAAATCGTGTTGTTCCCCCCCCTCCCCCCCAATGTATTCATCTTTGAATGCCCCCCCCCCAAAAAAAAAAAACAATTCCATAATACAGAAACATAGCACACAGCTTCCATAAATTATCCAAATAAATTGATAACACAATAGTAAAAAGATAGCGTGATAATGGGCGCATACAGTTATTATACTGTAAATATATCATACTATTCCACCCATCTTGCAAAGCATGGTGAGGTGATAAGAAGGTTTAAGCATTTAAACAGAACGTTTAAACACAAAGACCCTGCTCAGGAATAAACTGCTGGTCATTTAAACTGCTGTGGACATTCCAGCCATTAATTTCTGCAAAATGGAGTTTACCTGCAGCACTATATCATGACCTAGGGCTCCTCTGGCAACCTGGCTATACTCAGCAAGCCATACCATTCAAATACTCATAAACCATTTATATATACACACACACACTACTGAACAAAATCTCAATACGGCAGAAACAACGTTATTAATTCATCATTAAGCTATTAGTGTCTTGTCAACCCAGCCATCAAATGTATTTGTTCTAATCTGTTTATCTGACCCAGCTGTATGTGGCTGTATTTTCCCAATTTTTTTTTTCCAAGGATCTTGCAAAGTAGAAAACATAAAATATAGTGGAAGTGCCAAAAAACTTTCTCTGCCCGATTTATAATAGCTAAAGGGACATGTCTTTAAGGAAAAGAACAAAATCCAGGCAAATGTTTGCTCAGCATCTGGCAGATTCAACACCCCAAGTTTTATAAGAAGTGGTCGCGTAGCTAGGAAACCGTTTTTTTTTTGTTGTTTTTTTGTGGAAAGGCAAAAGTATTAGACATGGATGCTGTATCACATGGTGTGACAAGCAGAGACAGAAACTCTTATTGAGAGAAGTGTCTAAACTGAAGATTTTTGGTTTAGGTATGCATCAGCGTGTCAGAAGGAGAGCCGATGGAAAGCACACTGATATACGTCAGCAAACACAAAGTTGACCCGGCATGATCCGGGGGCAAGAACTAAAATGGCATTAATTGATTATACTACACCTGAATACATTCAGAAAGATAATGGTTTATGGTTTAAAAACAAAAACAAAAAAACGCAAGTACGTATCATTTGCGCAGCACTGTAAGTGTGTTTGAATTATACTTATGGCTGCCTACCAGGGGAGTCTTCAACATAAT
>CM075019.1:3330435-3390799 GCA_037576675.1 Pangasius sanitwongsei
CTACAGCACCACAGAGTGACTCATGACTTGATAATTAACACATCCACAGCTATATTTGCTGTAAAATCTTAACAGTGAAGTGACGTCAGTAGTCATGCTTTGATTCAATTTGACTGATATAGTCTACTGAAAGCAGAAGGTCCATCTTTGAGCAGTAAATGATGTCTGTCTGCTCTGCGTGTTCCTGATCCATAGACTCGGTAGTGAATAAGAGGGTTTGGCAGGCTACTGTGAGGACGCAGACTGATGCCTCTTTAATGGGGCTGGGCTGTCGATGAGGACACAGCGTTCATTGATCTCAGTCAGGTCAGAGGCAGGAAAAGCTAATCACATCACCACACCACCTGACACACCAAAGGAAAGTCCTAATGTAAGAGCTCTCCTTAATAAATGTAGAAGTTGGACCACTTCCTGCTTCTTGAGTAGCAGGACATTTTAGACGGACGTCCTTCACCGGCTGTAGAAGGTGAAACCAGTTGTTATTCAAAATTCAAGGTGTTTAATCCATAACATTTCAAAGGCCCAAGTTCCTTTCTCTGCTCGGCACACACTTTATATTTATTGGCACATTTAGCATAGCCAGCCATCCTCAACAGCCTGGCACTGCCTTTTCAGCTGGCAAGCCAGAGCTGTAAAACTTTTTTTCCCTCAGTTCTTTTATTACCCTCCGTCCACATGAGTGGCAGAGAGGATGACATTTTGATCAATTAAATTCCAGTCCACGCTCAATTGGAATCATTTACACTCTGAGATCCGTGCCAAGAGTAGAATGGGGAGGGGTGGGAAGAAACTTAATTACCTGCCTGGGAAGACGTTTTCAAAAAGAAATATTGAAAGCAATTGGTTGCATGCCAGGAGGAAACACAGCTGAGCTTTGCAGCCTCCTCTGCGGCTTGCATACTGACAACAGCCCGTGCTTTCAGCACTCGGTCTGCATTCACACACAGCTCAAGACATGGCAGGCTGGGCAAAACGCTCGGGCCGACATGTAATAGTTTGCACTTTTCTTTCTTAAACTGGCCCCAGTTCAAGCATTTTAAGGGAACAAAAAGCTGTGCTGTTCTGTTTCATTGTCTCTAAGAGATCATTTAAATAAACAATGTCTACAAAGGTTTTTCAAGACAATATTTAAATTTGAAGGTATAGTAAAGGTGAAACTATTTTGCTTTATTTTTGTTGTTTGTTTTTAGGCATTTTTATCTACTAGTAGCAAATCACAGCAACTGGACTACTGCCACTCATCCGAGAGCTTTCATCAAGTAATGACAACTACGTAGGTATTAGAGACATTGAGGGGCCAAACAAACACCAGTGTTCAAGATCTAAGTCGCAAAGTGAAGCTCTCATTAATTTCCAGGTGTGAGTAAAGCTAGAGACGGTCTTGAGTTTCACCTGGCTTGGATATGATGCATTGCTAACACACACTGAATTCTTTGCACTGGATGTCAAACTGCTACTGACCACAAATCTGATGGTCTGTGTTGGTATTTTGGAGTTACGCTCCAAAATCAGAAAATTTACTCTTACACTTGGGCCTAAGAAAACATTCTATAGCCTTAAAGATATTCTTAAAGGGGTGAGTATTTAGAAGTGCTTCAGAGGGGTTTCATAAGCACCAAAAGCACCAACAGAAGAGCACTCCCAATCTTCCACATTCAGAAAGATTTACTGCCAATGACTGATGATGAAGAGCTCATTAATATGCACAAAGTTATCTTTTTTTTCACAAATTTGATTAGTGATTTAGTGATCAAAATATCTCAAGAAACACCACCATGACTGATTGAATAGTGATCATCTTACTGATCTATTTATTTGATTTCAAGGGTAAACCAGCATGATGTAACAAGTGAATCGTAAATATGAATAAAAGTACATTTCAGTTATAAAGTACTTCGAGTATTAGCTAATTACCCTGTGTTCACTCACACACTAAACAAATAGCAGACAGGATCACTGGCTTTAGCTCTTACATTTACAGGAGCTCTCGGGCTGTCTCTGTATCCACGATGGATCTGCTGGAGTGAGCAATACTCAACTTTATGTATGACTTTTAATATAATCAGTTGTTATACACCAAAATAATAGAGCATTTCACTTGTCTGTTGCTTCTTGATTTTTTTTGTTTGTTTGTTTTTGTTTTGTTTTTTTTAATGTTGCAATCTGCATCTGGAATTTTTGACCATCTTTTCTGATGCTCTTCTGAGGTGCACAACATGGCTGAATACAAGGTTATCACATATTAATCACTGTTTTCTTCTGGCTAACCAGTTTCTTATCCTGCCCAGTCACACTGAACACAAATCCACTGTTTATACTGTCCCAGATATATGCTTTGTATTTGAGTCAAGTGGGGTTTGCTTTTGAACAGAGAATTAGACGTCATCATTTACACAATCTAAAAATCTCAAATATATTCAGTAAAGTAAATTTGGAGAAGGGTAACTGAATATCCTTGGTGGAAGTGACTGTTATTCTGATATGTCACGCTAATATATTCACAATATGATCATGACTTATCGCTTTGGTGATTATTATTACTATTATCATCATCATCATCATCATCATCATCACCATCGCATGTAGTCTACTTCTTGTGCATTTCTATTGGTTCATACTATTGTAAAGGGCAAAATGGGAAATATTTCCTCCTTGAATTTACTCCTACCCCTCACTAAAAGCTCCTCTGAGAACTTAACACATTTATATTCCCACCTTTTAACCAAAAATCTTTTCAGACTATTTTTCACAAGAATTCTCAGAAGCTTTATACATACCAGCCCCGATTTTACCTCACTAAATTCCCAATGAACCTACAGATGATCCAGATGTCTTTGTAGAACCTGAGCATGGAATCAAGGCTAAGCTCTCATTGACCATTGTCCCTTCAGCCACAGCACCTTGGCACTCGAAGGGCTTATGGGATGTAAAGTCTCCATTTTTTCCATCTCAAATCCATCCCTCTCATCACCATGTTTATATCCCATCTCCTCGGCAAAGCCATCATTCTTATCACGGGGATTGCCTTCCCATTGCCTGTGAACAATCACAGGTTCTATTATTATGGAGGCAATTCTTCAAGGTATGGGTGGCTGAAACCGAGCACCCACACAAGTGCTTTTTCCACTCAATACGAAAAGAGGTTAGGTTAATAATAAGAAGCACAGGCAAGGTCACTGCTTTCAAATGACAGCAACCCCGATCTCCAATATCTCTTTTGTTAGCCCGAAAGCAGAGATAGAGAGGGAAAAAAATGCAGGTAGGGGAAAACGCTGTGGCTTCCCTTGAAGGCAAACGTCACAAAAGCTCCTTTCGTTTAACCCCGTGGCTTTGTAAGCTTTCGCTCAATGCCCTTTCTTTAGATTAGGTGTGGGATACTGACCTGGGGAATAAATAAGATCATTACTAGCAGTGAATCATTCCAGGAACAAAAACATAACCTTAGGCAAGAAAAGATATGAAGAATTATTGACAACTTCCCTAATATTGCTAATCAAACCAATATATTTACAGTAGGAAAGTAAGGCAATGCCACTGACACAAATGTCCATATCTGTATATGGATTTGAAGTGGGTGTATCCTAAACAGTTTTTTTTTCAACACTTAAAAAAAAAAAAAAAAAAAAAATAGGGCTGCTTGAAAGTCTATAACAAGTGAATGTCCAGTAAGATTTTCATTTAATAATGATGACAAATACATGTGCAACATGTTTAACAGCAGAGATATGCTGCCCGCGCACAGCACATTTAAAAAGGAAATGTTAAACTGAAACCGTATTTGTACATGTGCTACACAATGCGAGCACAGGTAAAACGCCACACCAGGCCGCTCAGAAATGGCACCAAGCAGCGCAAGTGTCAAAGGAGCAGTGCAGAGTAAAGTCCCTGCCACAGATGAAAGCAACAGCCTCTCAACTACACCCAACTGCACACGAGCTTGCATCACACACGGAAGAACAAGGCTATGAGAAATTCTGCTTTTGGTCTGGAGCGTCACCAATACAGTTAACCAGTGGTCAAATCTGAGGAAATGAATTAAAAAAAAAAAAAAAAGACCAAAAAGGGCATCCGCTATTTTCATCTGTTTTTTTTTATTTGTTCATTCCGAATAATGCAATCATATTCAGTTATATCCCTAATTTACAGGGAACATGTTAGGTTTGTCTGCTGGTTGACCGTTTATGCATTCATTTATTTTTCTCTATACCCATGTTGACAAAAGTATGGGGACAGGTGACCATATGTGGTTGCCACAAAGTTGGAAGCACACGTGTCTAGAATGTCTTTTTACACTGTAGCATTACAATTTCTCTTCACTGGAACTAAGAAGCCCAAACTTGCTCCAGCATGACAATGCCCCTGTGTACAATGCAAGCTCCTTGAAAACATGGTTTGCCAAGGTTGCAGCAGAAGAACTTGAGTGTCCTGCACAGAGCCCTGACCTCAACCCCACTGAACGTCTTTGGGATGACCTGGAATGGAAACTGCACCCCAGGCCTCCTCACCTGACATCAGTGCCTGATTTCACTAATGGTCATGTAGCTGAATGGACAAATCCCCACAGCCAAGCTCCAAAATCTAGTGGAAAGAAAAGTGGAGGTTTTTATAACACCAAATAGGGAACTAAATCAAGTGTTGAGGATGCAGAAGACAGGGATAGGTGGAGAGTGATGATTCGCTGTGGCGACCCCTGAAGGGAAAAGCCGAAAGAAGAAGAAGAAGAAATAGGGAACTAACTCTGGAATGGGATGTTCAATAAACACATCTGGGTGTGATGGTCAGATGTCTACAAAAATTTGGCCACACAGTGTATAAAATTTTCTTACTTGTTATCATGATGATCTTTCTGAAGCATTTTTTTTATTTCAGAATGGAATTGTGATTGTAGCTTTATTAAGTCTTTTCTGTCTATAATATATACAATTTCTGCAATCCCTCCAGATAGCACCATCCAATTATGTACAGCAACACTCTGCATTATTCCATGCACTGAAAAAGAAAAATGAATGTGCATAATGCACAGGAACTGCTCTGCTCCACAATGCCCTCTGGTAAATATCTGTAATATATTTCAGTGTTGATGCAGTGCTGCCATTATTCAGGATCTGGTACTATTTTTTTCCCCCACAAATAAAATAATGCCACAGAGTTGTGGCTTTTAACAGCTCTTATTAGCTTCGACCATTTGCTGTAGCAGAACACCCATCACCATCCATTACTGAAAGTGAGAGAGAGAGAGAGAGAGAGAGAGAGAGAGAGAGAGAGAGAGAGGGAGATTTCCTGTTACATGAACTGTACACATGTTGAGATCAGTCAGCTTACAAAATATGCCCTTGCTGCACTCCCACAATGCACTGCAGAAGTGATGCACTGCAACATATCTACTAGTCCATCCATCCTGACCACCCAGATGCCACAGGTAATCTTGTTCCTTGTTTGTCATATTGCCAGCACAATGAGAGGCGTCATCACTCTTATGCAGGCCAGACAAAGGCAGACAGTGAAGGTCGGTGGAAGGGCAGGGATGCACACGAGATACTGTCACTGCACGTCTGAAGTGAGGAATCATAGAGGAGAAAAAAAAGGATCCTGTTTACTCAGGAAGTTGCAGAATAAAGAGCAGGGTATGGCTGTCCGCCCCAGTCAGCAAAGCGACTCACATCCATGCTTGTTTATTGGCCTGGGGTTTTGCTTAGGGTTTATTCTTGGAGTATATTGCCTTGGAGAACCTCCAGAAGACAAAGGTCAGTCCTTAACCTCTTACAACATCTACGGAGTGTATCCGAGGAACTGTAGCTTCAAATAGCTACACAAGTCCTCTATTAATCTCAAAGAGGTAACAGTTTACACTGTTTAAATGGTTTATTGACCATAAATCTGAAACATTTGGCAAAGATTTTAAGGTTTGAAGGACAGTCTTGGTCACTAATTTCACATTTAAGCCTGCAGCTCCATCTACAGGAGAGAAGACATTACTAAATTTATCTTGGAATTAAAATAAAATAGGCATACTGGCAATGTGACTAACAACATGGTTTATTTTTCATTAATTATTCTTAAAGGTCCTGACCCTTTGAGTAACCTTCAGAATTACTGACACACACAAAAGATTTAGTAAAAATTAATAGTGTAAAAAAAAAAAAAAAAAAAAAAATACTGCCTGAAATTAGTGATATATGGAGCATTAAAAATATCGGGATGGTGTAGAGTTTTATTTTAATGCGACATTCTTTCAAATGTAAGATTTATTGAGAAGTACAAAACACCCATTTCAAATAACAGCCTAGTCGACACTAACAAATCTGAAAGCACCATTTTTGAGTTCCTAAAAGTTTCCTGTCCATAACAAAACACAAAACTGTATGACAATTTCCTTGCATTTATTTAAAACATTTTACCCTGTCAATAATTTGGATATATTTTCTGAGACAAAATACTTATAGGATCAATTTTTATTAACTTGATGATAAGAAGATATTCTAAATGTTTGGAAAATTTGAAGCACTGGCTGTTAAGACTACTGTATACAAAAACTCAAACTTCCACTCTCTTGAAAGGTGTCGATAATTCTGGACTTGACTGCATATAGAAAGCCTAGCTCTGCTTGCATATCTGAAATACCAGCAACTGAGTGGGTGTGGAAATTGAAAGGACCAGCATAGGTGGGAAACTGGGTCACACACCAATCCGACAAGCCGAGTACACCCAGGAAGTGTGGCTGATCAACATGATGGAGAGAGTGCAGTGTTTAGGGAGCGTGATGACTCCACTTTGCTGTGCAGAGCCCATAAATCAACCTCTGCCACAGAAATTAAGCAGCAGACACACTGTCCCAGAGCAGACAAAACAAAAAGGCAGGACAGGGAGGACACAACCACACAGCTGCTCACTCACTCGGTAGACGCAGTCATACGAGATGGAAAAGATGCAGCTCTCAGCCAGAGAAGGATCAATTTTAAACAAGAAAGTGACTAAAAATGAGAACCATGGGTTAAAAGAGTTACATTAAAAAGACTTTTGTTCAAAATCGCACGACAGCTACCAACTTGGGAATGTGAGGAATAACACGTGCTCCCTGCAAGACACGTGACGCCAGCCAGCTGCATCTTTTCCAACTACTCCTCGTGCTGTAACACAGGGCGGTGTAATATACTAGGAGGAAAGTGCTATCTTCCCTCTTCCGCATACATGAGCTCACAGACGCTCGTGATTGTTAAGTGTCATGTGGATTGACAGAGGAGAGAGAATCCAGAGCATGTGAACAATTGCAAACTTGGCAGTGACAGGGTAAACGTGTTTTTTTTTTGTTTTTTGTTTTTTTTGGTTTTGATTTTCTAAATCTTGCCTTGGCTAACATCTTTCAAAGATCATGTAGTGTAGTGTACAAACACAGTGGTAAAAACAGTCAGTGTGCCTAAAGATGCCTAAAATCTTACTAACCAAGTATGATTTCCTCACATGGTGAACAACACGCTTTTATTCAAGTTGTTAGATAGCCCCATGGCATAGCAAAACAGACACAAGCCTAATCTACTGAATTTGTAATGAAATACTCTTCAAAATGTCCGTGATGCTCTTTCACCACATTCAGAATGAAATCTTTACTTGGGATTGAGATATATGCAAAGAGAAATATATTTCTATTCAGGAAAGTCTGAAGTTTTTAGAACAATAGTAGAAAATGTTTTCCCGCCATACTTGTATTACTGCACTGGAAGAATACACCATGCACTGAGACACTGAATTGCTCTAATAGGGACAGGAACACTGCGCGAACAGAGCCCTGACTCTCCGAACCCTGGAATAACAATGTTAAAAATCAGGCGGGAGGATTCTGGTGACAACAAGGGGTTGATGGTGATAAGCAAGAAGTGAAGAGAAAGAACACAGCAAAATACTAAGCCTGGGTTCCCTGCTGGAATGAAGTCAAAGAAATAAATGTCTCATGTTTTTGGGTCAATGCCTGAAAAACATCCTGTTTCTTCAGAGAGCGAAGTCTCAGCAGTGACCTGTCTGTAATTGGGACATGCACAGTAAACAGAGTAAAATGAGAAAAGCAATACTTCGCTCTGTGTGCCAAAGACTAAATAAACTACTCACATCCAACAATCTGCTCATACAGAGCAGTGCAGCTGATCGAGAAGCAATGGAGCAAAGAAAATGGAGCTAAGACTGAAAGAAAATTGGCTGCCTTGACAAAAAGGGGAAGGAAAAAAAAATAAACACACCAACTGACCAAAAAGCACCAAATCAACACAAACAAAATGTCACAGCCGCTCTCAACAAGAAAATGACTTGTCCAGTCTGTAATGACTGCAGTTCCTCAAGTGCCAAGTGCTAAAAGCGTTAAAAAGCCCAGGTCTAGTTCAACTATAAGATCATGGTGTGAAAGCCAAAGTACCTCTCAGAAAAAAAGCTGCAGAGTTTAAATCCAGTGAAAATAATGGCTTCAAGCCAAGTGTGAAGTTTATTGAACAGTAACAGGAAAAAAGTTGACCTGCTACAACAACGCAGTTTGACCTCGAACATCGGTGTTACTTACAGAGGTTGTTTTATTTAACAAATGCAGTCAGCAAGGGACAAATGAACTGGCTGGCTTGGAGTACTTTAATTTTTTCTACTATTTTTATAATGCTAAAGGCCAATGTAGGAGAAATATAGCTTATACTGAGTAGGATCTTTTTATCAGGGTATTGCGTTTAGAGGCTCTTCTTCTGAAGAAGCATAATTTTTAAAACATTGCGAAGTGTGCATGATGTGTGTTTAGGTAAAATATTTTTGAAATTAGTCTTAATCCTTGACATAGGCAACATAGGCTAACAACTGCCTTGGATATATAGGAGCTCCTGAAAGTGTGTGGGTGCACAGTGAATGACTGCAGAATAAAAGCATCTTACCTGGGTCACTGTGGATCTTTTAACGGTCGAACCGGAGTCTTGATGCGACATCCTTTAAAATCTAAGCGTCTAAAATCCTCCGGATGTCAGTATCGGCATGGTATCCTCAAGATCAAGGATCAAGGATTACGGCACACGTTCCTTGCAGATAACACTCTGCAGACAAACAAAAACAAAAAGGACATTGTCAATACTTACTAAGACCTAAACTATTTTAATTCTTATAAAATCCTACCAACGTGAAATGTGAAGGCACTTAGCCACGGATCCAAGTTATATGTGTGGCATTCTGGAAAAACCCTTGTTAAAATTTGGACATTTTCTACAGTCTACTGTTTTTTTTTTTTTGTTTTTTTGTTTTTTTAAAAAACTACAGACTTCTGGTATTTTAAAATCTGATTACCCCCAAAAGTGAAAAGGAAAACGATTACATTAAAAAAAAATTTAATTCAACTCAAAGACACAAATACACAGATGGTCTAAAAGAAAGTGCTATTTATTAATTTTATTTGTATTTTAGATGGAATAAGTCAAAAATTATAAATCTGTATACCAGTTTTTATTCATAACCTACAGATTGACAGACTTAAAGTCCCACCCATCCAGTAATCATTTCACATTTAATAACAATTTTATTTATTTTATATAAAATAATAGATTATTATAAGCCATTTTAATTGTATCATAAAAATTTTCTGAGTCCTTAATATTTCAGATGCCATCTTTATATTCTCTGAGAAATATCTTAACAGGTTTTAAAATTGTCCAGAGATGAGATAATAGGCTATATCGAGCAATCACACCACCCACTTCTACATTCATAACCAAATTTACTTATGAAAAAAGTGACACATTTGTGACACTTTCAATAAAAACAATTCTCATAAAGAATTAGACGTTTACCATGGGAAATTAGTTAGCAGCATCAACATCATCAGCCTCATCACCTGAGGTAAAAGTCACGGCATTTACACATCTTCGTCTCTTCACTCGACTGATCTCTGTTCACACTAACATCAGTAGGGAAATAAGAGCTGATTCATTCACTCACTCCTGATCCGAGGGCTAAATTTCCCATCTTTTATTAGGTCATTCAAAAACTTTAAAACTTTGTCCACAAAGTGTGTAAGCAATGTTCTCTGATGATGTGACGACACAGAAGCCTCACGGACGTTTTGATTACAAACTAAACTGATGAGGCTTATATCTGCATTGCTACAACACATCTAAGGCTCTCCAACAAGTCTGACATTCACTGTCTGAGGACATTAACAAATAAAAAATATAAAGATGAAGTGTAAAAGTATATTAGTGGGAGGAAAAACCCAACTTTGGCCCAAACACAGTTTCCATCATTTGTGTCTGTTCGCAAGATTTTAGTCAAAATTTACCAAAAATTACAGATAATTATTTATTACTTTTTTTAAACTGTAGTCAAAAACTCCATTTTAGGACACAACGGCAGAAAAAAAAAAGACTTTCACAAACACCAGGTGTTACTGGTGTGATTCAAGCACAGCAGCACACTAAGAGGGTTTCTTTAATTTAATTTAATTTAATTTAATGGGGCTAAGATAGTAACTCCCCACACCGAGTGGCTTTCTTTAGAAAGATGTTTAGTCTAGCAGTGTGAAGCCAATAGGCTCACAATACATTCACATCCTACTTAAGATTCCCCATTTTTGAAACGGGAAAAGAAGTGCAGCAAAAGAAGACAAAAAAAATAGAAACATATTAAAAAAAAAAAAAAAAAAAAAAAAGGGCAACAAAGCAGCAATAAGGAATTAGACATTATGTGTAATGTATACAATTAGTGTATACATTATTCGGTCAAACCGAAACAAATATTGAGAGATGTACATACAAAGAGAAACAAATGAGCATTACAAAACTATTCAATCAGAAAAACTCCTTAAATCTTAGTTTACGTGTACAGAAAATCATATGTACTATAAAGTGTACTACAATCTGACCCTAAGCTACTCCGAGTTCATGCTGAGTTCATATTTTATTTATTATTTTTTCTCAAGGAAGTCAAAGTTGATTTTCTTTTGCAACAAAAAAGTAAATCACATGATTTTTACACAATACAAGGAGCACTGCTGTGTCTGCATCGAAGCCCATATGAGCAAAGAGTAGAGGCTAGTGGGGGAAGAGGTGAAGTAGACGTGTACAGGCTTCACCATCAGTGGCTGTCCAACCACGAGCAAAGCCCACGCTCCACCAGGACTCCATTCACCGAAATCATCTACATCAGCACATGGAGACACACCATCTTCCTGGTTACTGTATACTGAGTAAGGATGCAGTGTGATGTACCGTCATGTATAAAAGTATATATTTAAAAAAATAATAAAATTTAAAAAAAAAAAAAAAAAATAGGGGCCGCCTTCTTGGAATCCACAACTGCCTTTTCGTCTGTCCCTTAGGCCACACCTCACAAAATCAATCTGCAATTTTACCAGAAAACTGCCTTGCCATTACTTAAAAATTTAAATTAAATAAATGGGCATGTATTTAAAAGGTGATACAGACATTGGTTATTTGTTAGCTACATTACATCCAGTGCAAAACTAAACAAGAAAACTTCAAGGCATGTTTGACAGCTGCTCACTGGTTTGATTTGGGATAGTGGAATATCCCAAAAAAATAAATAAATAAAAATAAAAAAAAGAATACGAAAGAAAAAAAAAAATGAAATATACACACACACACACACACACAGACACACACAGACACACACCATCCATTCCTTAAATTTGGGGCTCCTGGTATCAGTCTGACACCATGCTCATCTACGCTTACTCATAAAAAAACGCTCTTATAACACCCGATACCATGTGCCTCCTGACTGGTTAATACCAAGTAGGCTACTCAATTCAATATCAGTGTCGGTATCGATGAGTACCAATGGTATCCAGGCATCTCTACGTAAAAATTAAATGAATGTGATCAATACAAACCTCTTCTCCTGCATGTCGCCACATGTGCACTAAGGGCAGTCCACTCTGACTGCCAGTCACCTAAGAGCAGAAAAACACAAACACTTTCATTCTACAGAAATGATTAAGGAGCACGTCTGCCATTACAAACTCCTCCTGCAGCATACTGATAATGTCTGATACAGATCACAACAAGGAGTAGGTAAAAACACTCGAGCGGTGCTTTATCCTTTTGAGAAGGAGATCAAATAAGAAAGCAGGAATGTTGGGGATGTCAGTTTCGCACCTTCATGATTAAAGGAATCCCTTGTGTTAATTCCTCAAGAGCCTCTTTGGCTTCGAATGAAAACGTCCCCTTTCCTGAGGAATCAAAGGAACGGCATTCTGAGAGTTTGTGGGTGATTTGCGAACACATATCAGTTATAGAGTACACAAATTTTATGCGCAGAATTGGAATAATCAAACTTATTTTAGAATGAGGAAAAAGTGAGGAAAATATTATTTACACTTTATCCTTACTTACATACCTGGCAAAGGTGCAATGTTTTCTAACATAACTTCAGATGCTTGGAAAGGCAACGCCACAAAATCAGACCTGCAAAAATAAGCAAAACTGAGCAACATTTTCAGATCTTATCAATCCCAGCACAAGCTGTAAAAACAAGCCTTAAAAAAAAAAAACACAGAAGAAAGGAATAACCTGATCTGCTTCAGAGAATTGAGGTTAACAGTCACGTAGCCTCCGTAGTCCACATATCTGATCTGTACAACATTGGAGTCTTTATAATGCTGAATAACCTGAGCCCTCCACCAGGCACCATCAGGAGACCGCGCCGCACATAACACGCCTGCTATGAGAAGGACAGAAGCAATATTATTCAAAAGCTCAGAATTTACATATTTGCTTGTATTATGTGTGTGTGTGTGTGTATATGTGTGTGTATATATGTAAAACAATAATATATATGACATAGAAGATCGAAAATGCAGCAGAGGCAAAACAGGATGTGAAAAACACAAGCTGAAAGTGAGAAACCCAACAGGAAAGGGCCAGACAAGCAGAGGCCTGAAGGCAGTGTGTGTGTGGGTGGAGAGAGCTTGCTGGCATGGTGTACCTTCCACGGGAGTAGGCAGGCTGGGACATCCTGAATGGCAGTAGCAGAAGAGCATCTGCTCTGCGAGACTGCGCAGGCCGTAATAGGTGGGGTGCGTGTGCTGCTGAATAAACAGGTAGTTTGCTGCCTCCACCCGTGGTACAATGACCTCCACAGTTCTGTCCTGAGGGAGCAGCAGCTAGATGCAAGCAAGCGCGCGCACACACACACACCCCTCCATGTATGAGCACAATCACAAAACAAATATATATATATATATATATACACATACATATATACAGCAAATAGTACGTGGGCACTTGACAATCACACCTATATGTGGATCTTCCCCAAACTATTGCCACAAAGGTGGAAGCACCCAATTGTCTAGGATGTCTTTGTATGCTGTAGCATTAAGATCTCCCTTCACTGGAACTGAGGCGCCGAGTCCAAACCTGTTCCAGCACGACAACGCCCCCGTGCACAAAGCGAGCTCCTTGAAGACATGGTTTGCCAAATTAGGAGTGGAAGAACTCGAGTGTACTGTACAGAGCCCTGACTTCAACCCCACTGAACGCCTTTGGGATGAACATAGGGCGGTCTGAAGTTTGTTTTGTATCACCTGTAAAAGTATTTTACTCCCAGGGATTTTAATTTGAGCTTCTGTTTTCATAATGACAGTCAAAGGGATATAAGACGACTTGCAGGAAGCAGAATAATAAGAAAAAGCAAAGAATAAAAAATTAAATCACATTACTTAACTTACCATTAACAAGAACGATAAAAAGATTAATCCACTGTCATCCAGTTTGCAAAAAACAAACAAATATATAAATAAATAAAATGGATTCATAGCAGAACTGACATAAATTATTAAAATCATAAATCAAAAAATATAAAATCTATATAAAAAATATAAAATCAATCTGTGGTGTACAAGGATATGGCCCACAAAAAGAAACCTAATGTTACACTCCCCGCATGAATCAAGGCCTTTAATTTAAAAGCAGCTGTTCCTTTATCTATTTACACACTACCGATGGATGGCACTTACTTACCCAGGACGTGATGGGTAGAGAATGGACTGCAGCAGGTTGTAAACTGCTCAGGCGGTTGCTCAAATCCAAATCTTTGAACTTTTTTCTGATTAGTGCCAGAGCTTTTTCCACCTGCACCTCAGACCCTGAGCGGAACAGACTAGAATTAGAAATGTGGTACTGCCTCCTAGAGGGCACCGGTGCCATTACAGTGTGAGACTAGGGAGGTCATTATTGACAGGTAGAGATGCAAACTCACCCTCAATATGACAGATCTGAAACTCGTACGTGTATGGGAGAGTAGACACGTAGATCTTCGCGCCAGAACTTTGCTTCAGGGAGGAAATATATTTCCCTTTCTTCCCAATTAATCGCCCAACGAGGTGCTGTCATAAAAAAGATGACATGAGTACTCTAAAGCTAATAATCAAAGCACCAGAAAAAATAAATCTGTGCACGGTTTCAGGTTGTGAGCACATATGATAGTAGAGGATGAGGAATACATCAATTTTCTGATGTCTAGATGAACTTAAGCTAAATTTATGTATAAATGCACTCATTAGACACTCACCGCTGGCACCTCTATGTTCCACAGAGTGTGGGGCAAATTCCCAGACTGTGTGTCTCGTTTGCTGGCGACGCTGCTCTCTCCGTTCACACACTGTACACCGTTAGCACCTGTATAAGAGCGTCTGATGAAGCAGCAATTTTACGCATCTTACCCCAAAATCTATGGCATGTTATTCCAACAAATGTATTTATTCACTTGCAAAATTCACTGTAGTAGTGAAACTAAAAAGTTTAAACAGCTCATCAGAGAGAGCAAGGGAAAGAGTTGTAACAGCTTCTGTTAGAGTTGTACATTATTGGACTAACCTTTAGAGGCATCTGCCTTTTGTCCTGAAAGTTTTCCATTTTTTCGGGCTACGGCATGGGGAGTTTCCGAAGATACTGGAACAGTGGAGGACGTTTTTTCCACAGCCTGAGACTTGCTAGAAGCTTTCTCGGCTTCTACCCCATCCTCTGAATAGCACGTGCTACAACCTGAATCCTTTCCTGCTAGGAATGTCGAAAGGGGGTCACTTTCCTCCACTGTCTTAGTAAGACCATCAAGATCGGTCTTAGTGACCGCTAAACTGTTATTCTCGTCGATTTCTTTTTGAAGTTGCACTTGGCTTTGTGGAGTTACCCTCGGTTCGGCATGACCTTTTCTTTTTAAAATGCCACCACCAATTGCCGTGATCTCTTCTGTAGCACCATTTATAACCTCGACGACCCGGCCATCGGCTTCACTCAGGCTTGGGACTCTTTCACTTTGCTTTTCAGACACGTCAGTGACTCCGTGTTCTTTGGGGCGCACAATCCCTGTGGGCTGCTTTGTAAAAGACTCCATGTCAATTGCTTTAATGTCTGAATGACCTTTAACAGCGTCATCCTCTTTTCCCGGCTCCGTTTCTGGCTTCTCGGCCAGAAGCAGAGATGCTTGAGCTTTGGAAACCTCCCCTTCTGGTTCTGGGCGAATTCCTTTTAGAAGTCGTACAATCGGAGTGGAGGTGAGAATAGTGGCTTGTGAGGCTCCAGACAGGACAGACGAGTCATCCATGGTGCTACTAAGTTGAGAGTAGTTAGAGTCAAGATTTTGGTCACCCTCTTGTTTTTCCTGCGACTGAAAATGGCAGGGTGTTTTCACATCCCGTGCTGCCAGTGTACTTCCATCGGCAGCAGCTTCCTGTACTGCGACATTCTCCACCATACTTTGCTTTCTAGCAGCAGAGGAGACCAACAATTCTTCCTTAGCCCTCTCGCATAGGCTCCTCTTCTTCCTAAAGGTGTACCAACACCAGCCGAGCAGGGCAAGTGCTGATAGAGGCACAAGAGGCCTGAGAGGTGACCGCAGCATTTTCTAGTCACTAGCACCACTTTAACCTGTCGGGAACACAAAGAACAGTAATAAAAGAAAATAACCGGTCAGGTGCAAGATGATAACACAACATGGTGACTCGGTCAGCACAACCAAGGTCATCATACGAAAATCCCCCGAATGTCCATTCTACACGCTATTAAACCGTCAAATGTTCAATTAGGTGATCAAGATATAGGACAGTAAGTCTACAGGAAATTAATGCTGACCCGAAACACTAACACGATTCATCTTTTTTTTTTTTAAATAAACAAAAGTTTACCAAAAACCTTTTGACCAGTAATTGTTGTTCTTTGCCTAATTATACCGGAAACTGTGAAAACCATATTTCTCTACCTTCTAAAAAACATCATGTTTTGCATTGTATGTTATAAATATATTTAAATAATTGTAAAATCAGCAATCGGCAAAACAAATGTTCATTGACAAATACAGAAATAATTGTACCGGTGCTTAATTTCCATTTATCGTGATAACTGATCAGATTCCCTAATACATTAGACGAAATATAATACAAAAATAATAATAATAATAATAATAATAATAATAATAATAATAAAAAGAAATAAATTTTTTTTTAAAAAAACCCGAAACGGCTCATCACGTTCATCTCATCTAAAAGAGCCGAATCCAAGAGTCGACTCATTCGAACTAATCATAAATATGTTATATAAAAGGCTTTGAAAGAATAAAAATTCTTTAATTTAATACAAGTACAATACGTTTTCTTATTTTATGCTTTTACAGGTCATTTAGCAGACTTAATTTAAACACACTTCGCAAAAACAAACAAACACAAACGTCACCTGTGACTACCAACGCCCAGCGGTAGCATGTTAGCTTGAAACTCAAAACAACAATGTTGTACCTAAACATTTGGACTTATTTCAAACTTACCGGAACCAGCTTGAAAAACAAACATTGTTTTTGTGTGACACACGAAGAGAAAACACAATTTTAACATTAAACGAGTAGATTTTTCCTTAAAACCCGAGCTGACAGTGAACACTTATTGGGCCTGACGCTGTCTGTAGCCGCACGTGCCGCTAATAACGGTCATTATTAGAACACTCGTGCAGAATTACGAATGGATTGAAGCTCCCTATTAAGGCGCACTACAAATACTACAAATTACAGGCTTCTATGCCCTACATAGTGCACTACATGATCAACATGGAGACGTTTGGTATTCTGCCTGACTCACGTAAAGAAATGATCTCAGAAACTTGCCCGTCTTAATGGAAATTCTTTAAATGCAGTATTCCTGCTGCTGAATTTTCATAATTGTTGTATCATATGTAGAAATTTAACACTTACCATAAAACCAAATCATGTTCGGCGTCTAAATTCATATTTATAGTTGAGTTTTGAGACTTAATATGGCCTGCAAGTAGTTTTAAGACACACCAAAACATTTCATATTCTAAACTCAAACAGATTACTATGTGATTTCTGACAGTGTGTAAGACTATGCATGAAATTGAACAATAATATATCACAGTGGTCTATCTTTCTGTTATAAAAGTTAATAAAAGTTACTCAAATAATCAATACCAAGTGCATACAATCTGGAAATAATTTACTTTATTAGTATAAGGTGTGTAAATATGAAATCAGATGGTAACTGGAATTTATTATACAATGTGTTTCTATACAATTGTCTAGATCTTCAGTCTGTAACCATCTGTTTATCCTCAGAGGTTTTATGACAGTGCTGTGAACATGATGGACGTCTCCGTTACCAACACAACGATAAGTCATATTCTGTTGTACATGTACAGCAATGAACTCTTTTACAAAAAGCTAAATAATACAATATATTGTCACATGTATTTACAGTGTAGTAAATATACCTTTCTTTCGATTTTTTTTTTTTTTTACACAAAATTATTTACAGTCTTGAAGCATAAAAAACAGGAAAGAAAATTTGAAAAAAAATTCTGTTTTGCATAACTTCAGCGAATTACACTTTTAACCAGTTAAGGTGTTGTGAAAGTCTATGGCTAAACACACATGTGCACACACACATCCACACACACACTCGCACCCCCAAGATGAGGGCAAAGCCATATTACCTGCATACATTGATGGTTAATTAATAACAATATTCATCATTTCTACTCTCCATCGATTATTCCTTTTTGATCCAAAACTGTCGTTTAAAGCTTCATTAATATAATCGGCCCTGATGTGAATACAGAAAATTAACAGATCAACATTATAAGGTCAAGCAAAGACATTTAACTTACTATAGTTTAGTAAGAAAAACGTAATCAAAATGTGTAAAAGACCGATTATGTAATAAATCGAACATTAAAACCTGCACAGTGCCGTCTCACATTGTACTCCTCACCAAAGTTACTTTCAATAAAAAGTAATACATTTTGACATGACAGAGTGGAAGTGGACAGTCGAAGACATCACATGTATGTGTGTATGGGGAGTCAATGAAGAGCAGACCGATTAGAAAATTGATAAAAATTCATTTGTGTTTACATATTTAAGTATTTTTGGTAGTGACGGCGATTCAGCGTCTGCCAGAGAAACACATCTGGCCTTTAAACAAGACCCCCAACTGTTCTGTCTTTCCTCTGGATTTCTTCTTTGCTCTGGATTCTGAAGTTACTTCGGATAAAAGCGTATGTTGAATGGATAAACATGTAAAATGAGTTATTTTTTATCCCAAATGGCTTAGAAGTCTGGCAGAATAAAACCCACACAGAGCTGAGTATTAAGTGTCCAAAACTGTCTCTCTGGGATTCAGAAACTCAACCTTAGAGAACCTAGCATAGTCTTAAAAGTGCAGTTTTGAGATTTTTAGCTCCCTTTGTTGCATGAGCGAGGAACTGCAATTGCACTGAAAACACTCTCTTCAGTTGAGCTGGAAAAAAGCAATCAAAAGCCTGAAATTATTAAATTAGCACGATCCACAGCACGGCATTTTTCATCTTGGTCAGGGTCGTGGATCCGGAGCCTATCCTGGGAACAGTACGCATGAGTGTGTTCTTAAGTGTCCTTTATGCATTACACACTGCACCTTTAAACACTGAACTACCACAACATTTTAGTGCCCTTGTTCATTTCAATACTTGCAAGTTAAGACTTGGTTCCACCAATCGAGAGCTCAGTATCCCACCTCAAACACATACCTAATGCTCACAGACAAAAAACATCGACTACAGAAAGGTGAGGCTTCAAAAACACTAAGTGTTGTTGAATGATCTTGAATTATATTGCACAATTATCATAGACTTTGGTTTTCTTAACATTTGATGATTTAAAATTTTCACAGGTGATTGTGAGAATCACATCCCTTAACATTCTTCTTTTCAAGAGAAACTGCTTCACAATTTCTTGCGAATTCAAGTATAGAATCACTGTAAACACTCAACCGAGTACCGTTTTGTTGTGTCCACACCAAATACTGTTAAGTATCCCCTTTCCAATACCACACACCACAGATGATTGACACGTCCCTTATTTGACACAGTACCAACATCGGCGCTCTGAGTATTAGCCAATCCCTGATACTGATCAAATGCTGTAAAATTTGTTGCTGTGTTGGTGCTGGTTACAGTTCAGCTAATGATGTGTTTAATGGAAATAACGATCATAATGGAGCTACTTGGCTTTGCAGTAAAAAGAAGAAAATTATTAGTCAACATCACATGCCTTCATTTTTGACTCTGATGCCATGCCGTTCCAGTATTTCAGTCTGATGGTGATCAGAATCAGATTGGGGTATCATATAGCGCAACGCGCAATATCATACTCAGGGAGGCCGATACATTACAACAGAATTTTAGGGAAAAAGCCTACACTGCCAGTCAAAGGCTACAGTAACTCAAATAACCACTCTTTACAACCGTGGTGAGCAGAAAAGCATCTCCGAATGCACAACACACCATACCTTGAAGTGGATGGGCTGCAACACCAAAGGACCACATCAGGTTCCACTCCTGTCACCAAAAACAGGAATCTGAGACTACAGTGGGCACAGGACCACTCAAAATGAGATCGTTGAAGACCAGGTGACATTTTTCCAATCTTCAACTGTCTGGTTTTAGTTTGGGTGAGCCTATGCCTACTGTAGCCTCAGATTCTTGCATTCTGAGATGCTTTTCAGCTCATCATGGTTGTGCAAGAGTGGCTGAGTTACTGTAGTCTTCCTGTCAGCTCCAACCAATCTGGCCATTCTCCTCTGGCCTCTCTCATCAACATGGTGTTTCCACCTGCAGAACTGCTGCTCGCTGGACGTTTTTTGTTTCTCGCAACATTCTGTGTAACCTCTATAGACTAATGTGCATGAAAAATCACAGGAGATCAGCAGTTTCTTGAATACTCAAACTAGCCCATCTGGCACCAACAACCATGCCATTTATCTATCTATCGATCTATTTATTAATCTATCTATATATTAAAAATGTCATTAGCCCTCACATGTCCAGAAACAGTCTTGCACCTACAGACCCAAGCAAGACTGGAAACATACACACTGTAATTCAAGTGCAAATTATATAGTGAATATACAGTAACGTGTGCTGTGTGTGCTAAAACCGAGCTATTTGATCCCAAAGACTTTTTGGCCTCTTAAAAAAAACCCTGTTACTTTAAGAAAAGCAGAATGTATGCAGAAATAAACTCTTTGGAGAAAAAAAAACGTTATAGAACGTTAAAGAAATGTTACAGGACTGAAGAGCTGAAAGAGCAACCTGGTTAATACTTTCCATTAAGATGAATAATAATAATAAAAAAAGCACTTAAAAAAACACTCAATGCAGTCTGGAATTGTAAATTTCAGTGCTTTTCCTTTAGATACCTGGTATAAATAAAAAATAAAGAGTTGTGGAGGTGCATTAAAAAAAGATCAAGTTCCACTATAAACACGAAAAATTCTCCTCGAACACTTACTGGTTCCCAAACATTTGAGAACTTCTTTCCCATTAGTCCTGCAGTTTTTATTGATCGTTAGGCAAAGTATGGCTGAAAACGGAGGTGAGGAGGAAAATTTTAAAAAATAATAATAATTTCAAAAATTTAAAAACTAAGAGGAGCAGAAGGAAGGAGTGTGTGACTGGTAATGCAGCATGGTGTGTGTAGCCCAGCAGAGGGTGCCATTTTCATACGATCTTCTTGATGCTTGGCCTCTTGAAGCTGCCGGCGCTGCGCTGCTTCTGGACGTGGCTGGCTGAGCCGTGGCGCGCACGTGCGCTGGTGGGAACCGCCACACTCGGAGACAACTCGACGTTCTCCTTATCAACACCTGCAGAGTGACAGCACACACCGAGACAGCTGCTAAGTGATGGACACCAGCATGAGGAGGAAAAAGAGAGATTCTCCCAGAAGAACTGGAGCCGGAAAGATGTAGACTGCAGATAGTTTGCCAAAGAAAGCAATTTTATTCAAAATTAGTCACATTTTAGTCACACCTGAATGTGTGAGCAACCAATCATCTTCTCTGACTCCGCCCCACTGGTGCTGACTGACGCATTACAACAGGATGAATTAAAAGTTTCAATATGAAATGAAAAATGGCATTATGAAATAAAAGTAGTCTTTTGGGGGAGGAAGCAATTTTGAAATAAAAACAAACAGAAATGTAACAATGTTATTGTGAAAAAGAGTAGGATGAAATAATATCTTATATAAGTATTTCTTTATTGACTTATTTCAAAATATATTGACTTCTTTTATATATATATATATATATATATTGCTGCATTCACTCTTTTTAGTTATTATATCATAGGCATATTTATTTATTTAATTTGGACTAACATGGCATTCCATATAATCCCTCTGTAAACCTGGGAAATAGCTATCTACAAGTTCAACTTGACCAAGAAGTTATTATATTTTAAGGCATAATAATCATATTATAATTTATATTTTATTGTATAATTTATATTAATTAATGTATCATTTAAAATGTAATATCATTGTATTGTAATATATTATATAAGTTCATGGCTGAAACCTTGTAATTTACTTTATAAGCAGCTTTTGAATTTCTGCCTAAGAGATGTTTCAAGGTTACATTAGCACCAGGTTAACATCACCAAAGTGAACATTTTCATAGCTGCTGGAACAACACTCCCACTAAACAAACCTGAAGCAATAAACACATTCAAATTAAACGAATGCAAAAAGGATGTGACCTCGCTGCATAACAGGACATCCTCGAACGCCATTTGAATTGCAGTTTTGAAGTGCTCTTCAAAAATCTTTTCTTCTCAAAGCTTTTAAAGTTGCTACAGCAGATACAAGGACAGGTGAAGCAAATTTTTCTTTTCTTTCTTTCTTTCTTTCTTTTTTTGATCAATGTCCTGTTTCAGTTTTGTGCTGTACTACTGCAACTAAATAGGCTGCATTAATCAACCAGGAACATTAGAAACACAGTGCCACTGTGATGGTGTAGTTTATGTTCTAAACCTAAAAAGCATGTTCAATGTGTTGTCCATGTCCATGACAGCTGAAGCATTCATTTAGCAATGTTTGTAGTGTAAAATGTAAGATCATGTAAATTTAAAATTGAAAGAATTCTAGGCAAATTAAGTCTTGTAAGTTGCAGTGCCTGCATGAAACAGCAAAAACAAAAAATGCCTCTCGTTAGAGAATATACGGTTTACTGTGTGTTGCGTTGGATGAATATTGGGTGTCAGGTTGTTAACAACAGCAGGTTGTGGTGTGTGTGTGTGTGTGTGTGTGTGTGTGTGTGTGTGTGTGTGTGTGTGTGTGTGTGTGTGCGTATGTGTGTGTGTGGGTACTGACCTCCCGAGTGTTGCGAGGTTGCCAGAGAGGTCATGGAGTTGGAGAGGTTGAGGTTGGCAGTGATGCTGAGCTGGCTCTGGACCGGAGGCGGATACGGAGACGTGGGTGTCCTCAGCGCCTCCTCACTGCCTTCCTCATCAATCCCAGGCAGATAGGTGTCAATCAGAGCATCCAGAAACTTAACGATCAGCTCAGCGTAGTCCGGGATCTGGTTTTGCTGTGGGCGGCAGGAGAGCGACTCGTGTTAAAGAAAGAAAAACTACACCATCAGAACAAGCACCATTTGACATAATGTTAATCTACATCTTAATGTGAAAAAATATAGAAAGCAAATAATTCAATAAAAAAAAATTTAAAAAAAAAAGTGTAAAAACAAAACAGGTCAGGTTTAAATGTAGCAGACTGATTTTTAAAAAAGTTCCTCATTTTTAAAAATATCCCAATACAGTAAAACCACTAACGAAATTTTCTCTCATTTTAGAAAACAAACTACATCTTTAAGTCAGAGTACAAAAATCTCGGAGGACGGGAGTTGTTCCACTTCAATATCAGTACTGTTAATAATGCAGAAGAGGGAGTTTCTGAAACAGGAGTCACTGTTCAACCACTTCCTGTTTTTCAGTAAGCTGGAGAAATTAAGGCTCACTACCTTTGAAAAAGGCCCTGCAAATCTCCAGAGTCCGTTAAATCCGAAACCTGTGAGTGAGAGAGAAAGTGGGGAAGAGTGATGTCATGTCAATATGTCTTAGATCAGCGATCATCCTCTCTTCCTGGCATCGATACTGAAACAAACTGTGTCAGTCTGAGCATACTGTCTGATAAATAAGACCCTGTTACACAATATTACATAAATAAAAATAATGTGGAACAGTGTGCTTTTAGTATTTACACAGGAATCGACTTTATTATAATAGCGTTTAATTCATTTTATGTGCAGTAGCTTGATATGAATTATCACATAAATATATAAATAAACTTGTAGTTAGTTAAGTAATACACACTGTAATTAACATCAACCCTCTCACTGTGTGACTCACGTGTGATTTAAAAAAAAATCATGTCTAAATCATGCCAGAATCACGCAGTATAAGCCCAGATTAACTCTTAAAAAGCCATGTAACTTCCTAATGCTTGTATGTTGGAGGATCTAGGTGGGCACAGCAAGTGTGGTGTGTGTGTGTGTGTGTGTGTGTGCATGTGTGTGTGTTTACTCTGAAGATACGAGGGCTGGTACTGAGGTGGTGACTCCTCGTGGTACACCACACTCTGTACAATGCCATGCACGGGGTTCAGCAGGTTCGGGTCCTGGCACATGGACAGCAGCGTGTTGATCTTCGAGTCCAGGAGGTTGTGACTGCAAGTGTAAGTGTAAGTGTAAAATAAAGATTATGGACACGTGAGTTAAAGAAATCAGAGCGATCGTAAAGATAAACTGTAGGCGAGTGTCCAGCTGGTGGCTTAGCATTACTTTCAATGTTATAATAAGTGTTTTAACAATTAAATTATTTCAGATGAATTTATTTAAGAGCTGGAAAAATGACTAATAAACATGTGATTGGCGAGTGTTATTGCATCATAAAGTATAAGCCAATCGTGTTCCTACATGCACATGCTGGCTATGTGTACACAGGGAAGGGGGAGGGGCTTGTAGGATTGACATCATTTTCAATGTATTCATATCATCAGAATTTTTCCGATGTTTAATGACATTTTTAGTGGAAGTGCTACATAAAGCATCTTATTATTCATTATAAATCGATTCTTCGACTTACACAACAGGAAAGACCTTTGGAAAGACGACACTGGCTTCAGCTAAAAACTCGTACAGAATTCTCTGGTCGAATTCGTCCATCGTGTTTTTGACCTGAGTTGCCTGCAACAGAAACCTACACTTACATATTTATATTTGATTATGCTTGATTTTAAAATATCTTCGAGAATTAAAAAAGAGACATTTGCAATATCCTTTAAAAATGGAGAAGTCAACAGCTTATGAAACCACTTTAAATTGTTATAAGTGAACTCCTGAAGAGGAACAGAGACGCAGATAGAGAGGCAGAAAAGACAACAGGAAACAAATATGTTACACGGACAAACACACCAAAGAGCCCTGAAAGAGGAACCGAGACGAATGACGAATGAGTAATTGTGAAAGTGTGCGAGAGAGATGAGCTCGCACCAGCACGGTGAGGAGAAGCGCCTGGATCTTCGGGTCAGTGAGGACCTCCTCGTCCAGGAGGACGTTGGACTCGGACACGGAGACCTTCCTCAGGTGGTGATGCTGCTGAGAGATTCTTTGGGTTTCTGTAAAAATAAATAAGTAAATAAATAAATAGATAGATAGATAGATAGAAGTACAGTTCAGGAAAAAATTTAATCACTCAGCATATGGTTGGTGTTTAAAGTTTGCTTCTTTATTTTGCTCTGAGACTGATACAGATTACAAGTGATGTCTGTGTCAGCTAAAATATGCAGATATATTGCGCATATGTGTGATGGCCTGGGAAAAACATTGACAGAGAGAAATTTTGATATTTTCTACTATTTATAGCTATGACAACTACAGGCTTTCCTGAACTGAAATATGTTTCTCTTTTGCATGTATCTTAACCACAAGTTCCAGCATTTTAAAATTTGATGACCTCCAAAAGTCAAAAGAGAAAAAAATTTATTTAAAGGTTTCATTCTGACTGCGGCTCAGGAGCATGGCGAACATTTTGACAACTGGTATCTGATTACAAAGTGAATCGATTAGGCTCATATCAGTTTTGCTCAGCATACAGCTATTCAACAACTTGATCAAATCGTGACATTGTGAGAAAATCACACTTAACTAATGTGGTTTTCATGTTTGTTGAACCAGCTCCTTATCAAATACCATCTTTGCAAGATTTCAAAAGTAAATAAAAACATTTCCACGTCATGAAATATGCTTATGGTTTCTTAAAGTTGAGATGTTCCAAGCAGAAAAACCCAATTTTCTGCTGTTAAGCTATCTAATTTCCTTCTCAGTAAACACTTCTGTAATACAGCAGGTATAGTCAGTATCTAGACTTTTAAGTTTAAAGTGAAATTATATTATCACCATGTTCCACATCACTTCCAGCTTCAATCTTTAGGGACGGTCCCTAAAATAAAATAAAAAAATAAAAAAACTTGTTCTCGTTGCTGTCCGAGACTGCTGCCAACCACAAGGTTACCGTGTTCAAGTTTTGTTCTTTTCTGTAGTTAAGATACAGATATAAGATATAAGCGGTGTGGAAGATTTGTGTAAACTTCATATTTTGTTCAACATTCTGCTCACTTTTCATCACAGCAGGATGTGCGACACTTCTCTCCTGTGATTGGATGATCAGATTTACCTTCATGGTATTTTTAGGCAGCAATAATTTTTGGTAAATCTAAACAATTGTGTACTTTTCATATGCATTTTTTTTTATTATTAAAAAAATACTACATATATCTGAAATATCAAAACTATGTGCAGTCTTAACTAGGTCATTAATTATGTATTGTGTGATTCACATAGAGACTCTGGGACTCTTGTCTATGACACATTCAAACCACACACTTTCAAACCACAGCTATTTTCAATGACCACACACATGCACACAGCTCTCTTCAACATCTTTTCTTCAGTAGTATCACATGCACAAAAAAACAAAAAAATCACACCTATTTCGTAGTCGTTCTCTGCTACTCTCCTCATTTTGGGAGGCGTGGTGATACCAGACTCCAGCTCTGGCCTCTTTGGTGCTTTAGTGTCTGATATCAAGTGGTCGAAGCTTTTTCTCGTCCCTGACACACACAAACACACACACACAGGAACAGACAGTTGTCACAGGCTTTATTGAAACTAGATTAGTGTTACTGTTCATTTCTGGTCAGTCATGGTTCTAAGAATCGTTCACCTCCACCCATACATCTCCTTCAAACACCCAACCTCCATTTACATTTACATCTCTGCACATATCCGCACTTTATATCTGTACTGTCAGACTGCTGCTGCCACCATCCATATATCCATATATATATATTCTTCTCCACATTTTTTCTTTAATCCCTTCATATATTTTTTTATGTATATATTTTTCTTTATATTTAATATTTTTCTATATTTTCTTATTTTATGTCGGAACAGTTGTATAAAGCATTTCACTGCAAGTCGTATTGTGCATGGTTATGCGACAAATAAAAATTAGAATTTGAATTCTATGATGGACTCTCCATGCTTCACGTGTATGTAGTGTCAGTCTTACCCAAAAGCTTTTTGGTGTTGGCCTGGGACGGCTGGCCCATGTCCAGGCTCATGGACTTCCGTGTGCGAGGGCTGATCTGGCCCACGATGGGATAGTTTGCAACCAAGTACCGCTCTGAAACTTTAGGAGACGCCCATGGATGGTTCTCTCTCAACGTCCTGTAATAAAAACATGTTCGCTACAATAAGCTGTAGTTATTTACAAGTCATAGGTGTTCAATCTTGTCTTTTGCACCTGCAGCTAGGGTCACTGTTATGCACTGAGTATGTCTCCATAGGAATATTCTCCATGGCAACATCGGAGAGGAGCAGAGACTTCCTGTGTTTCAGACTGCACCGGCTGCGCACTTCCTCTGACACAGTGAGCAGTGCTGAGATGATGTGCAGAGAACAAAAATAAAGAGAGAGAGTGGTCAAGAACAAAGCACACAGCAGCTCATCAGTGCTAAAATTAGCAAAGTGATCAGTGCTCACCAGCCAAGTAGGCTACACTCTGCGTATTGACCTCAAACTTGTCACAGTTGAGATGTTTTCCCACTAGGCTGAGAAGCATGTGCAGGATACGCACCGTCCGTGCCACAGTGGTGGGGGAAGGGTGCCTGTAGCCTGACGGGAGGGGGTGAAGCACGCTTTTTTTTTTTAGACACAGTTCATTTCTCTCACACAATTCACAGACGAGTTTTTATAGGAGCAAATATTTTAGATGTCTCACCTTTAAGCAGATGACCCACAAGTGCAAAGTTGAAGTTGGAGTTAAAGTTGAGGCCGACAAAGTGGTCCATCTGCTTGCAGTGCCACTCCAGGGGTTTACGGATCTCCATAAACACCTCCTCAGGACTCTGCAGCAAGAAAACAAACATGGACACCATGTCAGGTTTACTACTACTACTACTACTACTACTACTACTAAGAATAAATTGCCAGAGCACAAAAGGTCACTCAAAACCAGCTACAGTGCACTTTTACCATTTTCTAGACTCTGTGGATATGCAAATTGAGCCCAAACCCCACCCCAAGCGCCCTGCCCCTTCCCCAATGTGAACAGCATTTGCATATTGAAACATGATATGTATGGAAGAAAACACTTCGGGAAGTACTGTGATAGGAGAATAATCAATCGCGTATGGTGTGATTGGACCGATGGTACAGCCTGACTCAAAACAGAGTTATTGTTACCACCCCAAAGTTAATTATTTTACTATAACACAACACACTGAAGTGTTTTACTCTTGTACCACAGCAATTTTCCAACAGCTACAATTTTCAGTTATTAAAGAACAACACATTGTACATTTTATCCAATTACAGTTACATTTAATGCTGTGTAATGTCCGTAAAACACCCCTTAACACTTATGTATTTTTTCTCCTCAAAGTTATTCAAAAAACATGTAAAACATGTAAACTCCTCTGTCCTATAGACTTTCCCGTGGCGGAAACCTTAACATTACAGCTTTACCTCTGATTGACACTGGAGACTCCTTATATAAATGTAAAATAAATTGTTAACCTTTACTATATCAATGACAAGACATTTTTGGCCGATAAATAACAACAAATCTTTTAATCTATTTTTAGTATGCTCAGATTATGTGGATCGTCCACCAGTCCTTTTAAATTAGGTGTTACTATAGAAGCGATAACTTATTAGAATGAGCGCATTAATATAAACCCGTGATTTGAATTACAGCCAGAGAATTCAACAAAATTCACTGTGGTATAAGCTCAGTTTAATAAGAGCTAAAAAGGTTGCAATGACATTATCATCAAGCTTTTTTTTTTTTAGGAATTGTATATAAATTCATGGGGCACCTTGTCATTGAAGACGTGCATGCTGTCCAGTGTGTGTAGGTTCTGCTCCAGCAGGGCCGTGCCTGCCGAGTACAGGTTCACCTCATCCAGCTGCAGGACTGCTACGGCCACCCAGAACAGGGCCTTGTGTATGGGCGAGTCCTATCCAGGATTAACAGCATGGAACAGTATAAAGTAAATCCCTGGTTTATAATAGCACAACTAGGGTTAGGGTTAGTCACTGTTTTTACATGTCCAGTTATCCGTGTGCTGATAATCGGTTATAATATGGTACATGATATATGAAACACAAAGGCTTGTGTCTCAATAGCAGTAGGTAGTGTCATCTAGCAAGATTTACACAGCGTACCCTAATGCAGTTAATCATGTAATATTGTATGTTAACTAGCTTATAGCTACCAGTTTAACATTGTAAAAACTCTACACCTAAACCATCACACACTCGCCTCAAACCATACAGAGCTGTGTTTTAATGAAAGGCTGCTTTCACACATTTTCTCTCAAAATAATTTATGAACTCACATGCAGTGTGTACGTGTTAATCTGATCTGGTTTTGGTGTACCTTGGTCAGCAGTGGCTGCAGCTTGGTGAGAGCGATGACCGTGGCCTCGATCAGCACCTGGCTGTTGTAACTGTCCGGCCCCTTTAAGCAGCTCTCCAGGCCCTGTTCACACAGTGAAAGGTCCATTAGGCAGTGAATTAAACAATGAAGGGTCATTACCTCTGAAACTGGAAATATAAAGCCAAAGTGCATGATGTTATCACTTATTAAAGGCAGCTCTGTGGTGGTTTTTATCAGATTCCAGTAACTTCATAACTTCAGGCTATCAGGGTGTCAGTTTGTATTTTGATAACACCACCATAGCACAGAGATTGGTCGAGTGAATAAAATACATTTTCCTTCTCAGATTTCACATCTTTGCAAAACAAGGTATTAATTTAAGTTAAACTAGCTAAGTTATTTGATTCATATTCATACCTTCATAAATTTAGCTAACAACACTCCGCTCAAGTTAGCTAGCTAGCAACATCTGTACTGCCTCCACTAGGTTACAGGACACAAATAGGATATGTTGCTATGGTTACCATCAAACAGACAAGCCTGACAGCTATGTCTATATATTTATGGATTCTCAAGCTGCTGCTGCAATCTGATACGAGCTCAGTACTTCAAGGTGCTGTTCCTTTTTTTAAATCATCTTACTAACACTAACTGTCTAATTATGGGTTTGTAGTACGTGTCTTTCTGAGTCAGCAAATGAAAGTGTTTCTACAGAGTCTATGAAGTGACATGGTGGTTATTTAAAAAATAATATACTGAGGCCATGAACTAACATTTTGAGGCCACAAACTAAGTATCTCATGGCCATGAATTATCATGCTGTGTAACTTGAGCTCACAAATTTATATGTTGTGCAAACGTCATACTTAATACTTGGCCTTATAGAAAAGTCTATTCACTTTCAGAAGCCGCTTAATGTGATAGAGGCTAATGGTATATCCATGGCAGAATACCAGTGACTCCAGTATGTCTTTATGCATCATTCAAAGATTGATGTAAAGTGTAATATTATCAGTCATCTCAATGCTTAGGTTCCTGTGGCCACAATGGTCAATTCAACTGATTACTTTGATTCTCACTCATTTTAAAATGCGATATTTGCCACAAGTTACATATTTGGTGGCCAAAAAATATTTTTTTTCTGTGATTGTCAAGTGCGACTTGATCAGAGTCTAAAGATCCCAAGACTCTCGAGGAGCTAACAAGTAACACACACATTTTTATGTGATAACGTTAAGTGCATGATGAACATTAATGTAGGTCACATAACAGATCAGTACCTGGTTGTGTTTTGGGTGATTTTGGGAGCTGCTTTCTAGTGCCATGGAAACATGTCTTGTAATCACCATACAAATATAGTGTGATGAGCATGTGACTCGCCTTGCTGAGGATGCGGATGATCTGTTTGATCTGACCGTGGGTGACGCGCTTGCTGATGCAGCCGAACACCACCAGAGCCCTGGGCTGTAGAGAAGGGTTGTACTGGAAAGCGAACCTGCAGACAGAGTAGCAAAAAAAAAAAAAAAAAAGACTCATTGACTATCCTGACACATTTACATGTCTCGTACACTGCATCAGTATTTTGAATAGCAGAGTACAAAGTACACTGAATGAGTAGAAGAGTGGGTGGTAACTTACTTCTGAGCCAATTCGGTCCACTGATCGAGCCATTTACACCCGGAAATGTCCCTCATGCAAGCCTGACAGCAGGAAATGACACCAAATTACTCACAAATGACAAATTACTCACTTTGTTCATTAAGCCAATGCCTTTATATAGTCACATATAAAGGTGCACTTATTGCCTCTTATTGTCTTTAGAAGCAGATACACACCCCTGAATAGGGTTAGTATCTGCTTCTAAAGACAATAAGAGGCAATAAGTCCACCTTTATACGTGATTTATAATTCAAATATCATTTCAATTTCATAAAACAATGAGTACTGTATGTGGTGCGTGGAAAAACCCTGTGGGTTCTTCAACATTGTTAAAATAACCCGGCAGCAGCAGTAGGAGGAAGTGTTTGAGTCTTAAGCTAAAAATATAAAGGCCACATTTTTGTAAATGGAACTGGTGCACAAGCCTGTCTCAGCAAGTACACAGTACTGTGGTTTTCTAGGTTTCAGCAGAAATACTTTTCAGGACAGTTAAACCTAAGCCAAAGCGACATTAATGACCCATAAGAAAGAAAAGATGGTATGCAAATGAAAAAACATGGAAAACAGATATTATCTATTATACTTCTACTAAAATACTGAGAATGTACAGAAAGAAATTGTTCTGAACGTCTGGCTGAAACACTTAGCGGCCGGTCGTCTGACTGGCTCTCAAGCATTGAGACAGAAAAAAATTTGATATGGCCGCTGACCACCAATCATCTGCTAGGATCAAGTACCTCCATGATCTCCAGGAGGGCCTCTGTCACCGTCTCCAGTGAGGAGAGAGCGAAGGTCTCTCGCTCGTACGATCCCGGTGAGAAGGAGCGATCCCTGTAGCTGGAGCGGAAAGCTATGACAGCCGCTGACTTGACTTTACTGATGCCGAACAGCAGGTAAAACTTGGGCAGTGAGAATTCGGTCAGGCTCAGCCTCAACACCTGCTTGGTCTCTTCTGCAGGATGGGACAAAAAACACACGGCATTTGTTATTAACCTGCTCCATTAGTTTCTCTTTACAGCTTGATTAGGAAAAATCAATGAAACCCTGAAACCAAGGCAACTGGCAGTATATTAAAGAAAGGAACGCTGTGAAAAACTGGTTAAGCCTGGACCTTCCTTATTTTAGGTCTTGCCTTAAATTATTAGCAAATCATTGGTATTCCTGCCATTGTGTTGACTGAAAGTGTTTTTTTTTTTTTTTTTTTAAATCTTCTCATTAAACATGATGAACTTTCCTGGGGTGTTACTATAGGTCTGCCTAAGATCAATACACTTCGTGTGCATGCCCTCACCGCTAAAGTTGAGCTGCGAGCAGGTGCAGAGCGAGTGGATGATGTTAATGACGAGGCCGTGGGTGGAGGCGCGCAGCGAGAGCGGTCCTGTGGCCACCAGCAGCGTCACCACATGAAACAGGTAGGGCAGGTGAGCCGCAACATCCAGCAGGTTGTTGAAGGACAGCATGAGCATGTAGCGTGCCAGGATGGCAATGTCATCCCACATCAGGTGCTGCTCCAGTGTTGGCGTCGGGGACAGGCACGTCTTATCGATAATCTTGCACATGCGGATGATGACCTGGGCAAAGAGGTTCAGATTACAGTGTTGTGAACACAGTGAGGATGAGCCTTTATTAACATCTGCAGTCTGATCCACTGGTCAGCACTTGAGATGTAACAGGGTGATGTGATGAACAAGAACATTCATATTACAACAAATTCCAAAGAAACCCATGATATGGAAACATGCTCAGAATAAAAGGTTGCTCAAAAATGTTTAACCACAAACAAATTCTGTCATGAAAGGCGATCAGGTGATGTAACCGGACAAGCAGAACAGGTAACAGTCAGTTAGCACACCATGGCAAACACCATAATAATGCATTATGTAAAATGGAGCACAAATAAACTGACAAAAAGAAGACTGTGCTTTTTGCTTGTGAATATAAAGGGGCTAAAAAAAAAAATCTGGCAAAGCAGGTACATCCAGCTCCATCCCTGTGCAAGGCAGGGGTACTCCAGGAGCAAAACTGAGAAACACTCTTATAGAATATATGTCAGTCCTATGTCTCGGTATGTCTAAATAATTTAAACCTCCTGGGATTTAGCGTGACTGACTTCTGTGAAGTGTTGCAGCATACGTGAAACAGGAAGTTAAACAGCAGGTTTTTTAAACCCCAGTAACCCTTATACTATGGGGACAAAGCAGCCCCTGTGCTGGCCTTCCTGCTCGGGCATGTCTCCCGCTGGCACGACCTCACATGGCCTTCGCCGCATGACTTGAACAATCCCCGCAGTCATAATCAGGAACTGAGAAAATATATTTTTTTAAAAACCACATACACATGCACACACCTTCACACAGAGCAAAGTGCAAAAGAAATCAGAAAGAAACAGACAGATGCAGTGAAATTAACTGCACACTGACATAAACAGACTTATAGCCACATGTCGTCATGGCAGAGGTCAAAAATATAAATGTAGCAAAGGTCAAGTGAGAAAAGTGTGAGGAATGGGAAGATAAAATAAATAGTGATCGTAATAATTATATTATGTTATATTATACTATATAATGATATATAGTAGTGATAATATTAAATAGTGAACTCCTCTTGGATGCCTGATTCTGATTATACAGATCACATCAGTTTTATATTTAAAACAGGCTTTCTCAGCACTTAGTGATGCCACGAAATATGCGCCAACCAATCACATTTGAGATTAGAGAATGATGTAGAACACTTTAAAAGATGGAACCTTAATGCTCAGCTACCCACCATGTGAAAATTCTGATTATACTATATTTTGGCATTTTATGTGTGTGTGTGTGTGTGTGTGTGTGTCTCACCTTGCTAGACACCAGTTTGACATTGCCAGAGGCCAGAGCCACAGCGGTGTCCGCCATCACCTCAGCCTTGATGGAGCCCAGTCCTCCTGTAGCACTGGTCTTAATGAAGCTGTCCAACACCACGTCCAGCAGGTCTGTGATCTGAAGCAGACAAAAGAGGGTCAGAGACGAGGTGAGCTGAGACAAGCACTTTCTTTCATTTTATACCTACATATTTTACCTAGAAAAAATGTATTAGCACAGGTACTATATGTCAGGAATAAAACACAACAGGATGTGATGTTATAGGAAAAATAATCATATAATATCACTTCCTGAAGTGTTTTATTCCTCTTTAACTGCCCACTTCAATTTGCCCAAAGTTAGTTAGTCCATGGTTCTCAAAGTGGGGTCAATAAAACATAGTCAGGGAGTCTATGATTTTCTAATATTGTCAAAAGTTACTATGTTATCAAAGTTACTATGCCCTTAACTGATGTCAACTGGCATTTAATGATAACTTTAATAAATACAATACAGATTCCATGGTTGGAAGGTTAGGAGGGAAAAACTCTCTGGCTCAAATAAACACCCAAAATATTACTGGACCCATTTAAATAATGTGCCTATTTTATTAAACAGTTTGTAAAATAAATCTATCCTGATGGGGTCCATGACTTTTTTTTTAAAGTTAAAAGGGTCATAAAATAAAGGCAAAAAAGCAGCTTGTTATGTTATCGAATATCTGGAAAGACTTTCCTATGTCGGAGAACTTTAAAGTTACATTTTTACCTTTGCCTGTTACAAGGCACTGACACTGGAGACTCCTTCCATAATGGTTAAATAAAAACCTCCTTACAGAAAATTTCACTATAACATGAACTCACTGTTCACCGTAAAACTTCACCATAATCATCAATTACATAATTATTTTTTTAATTTGTGTATGAGTTGCGTCCACCGTACAAGTCCTTGTTTTCGTTGCTGCTATAGAAACGTAGTGTATCAGAACACAGTAACTGTCACAGCTACTATTACAGAAAATTAATCAACATCAATGAATCTTCTGACCAATCAGATGTGAGAATTCAACAGTGCTGTGTAAAAGTCCAAGGTGAAATTTATTGGCAGACAAATTATTTAAATATCAACTGTGTTGTTTGTTTAAATATTCAGCTGGACAGGTGTTACAGTGTGACAGACATGGCACCCTGGAGGTTGGGGATTTTTTTCTACAGCGAAAATTTGCATCGTCTCCCCAAAGCCCTGAGAACCATGACATAACCAAATAATCAAACATAGGAAAGAACTGCTTGAAGAGATTATAGATCAGAGTCAAGTCTAGAGGAATAACTGTTCCTACTAGAATAAATCTGTGGATAAATCACTATATTCAGTTAATGTAATACAATAGAAACTATAAAGATAACATTGTACAACTGCACTTCAGAAGCCAAGCGTCTGAACGAACAAACATAGACGTAGTTTAAATGATAAATTATGTTGCTAGAATCACAGTGTGTCGTACTTGGCCCAGGCTGCCCCAGATCTTGGCCTGGATGGACGGGTACATCTGCTTCTCATTGATGGTCATGGTGATGAGCTTGTCCAGGATGGCAGTGACCCGCTGGCGCTTGGCATCGTCGTTGTGCTTGCAGAAGCGGACCAGGTTGAGCAGCCAGGGAGTCATGTACTCTAGACAGAGGTGTTTCAACTCGATACCTGCACACAGCACAAAGAAATCTAAGAAACATGTGTTTCAATTTCCTCACCAATCACAGCTACTGATATACAAGTCTGTTTTAAATAGTGATACCAAAATCAGAGTTGAGAAAACTGACGGTAAATTACTATATTTCCTGGACTATATAGCCCATAATTTGCATCATTTTGCTAACAATTTTGCAAATTACATAGCAAAGCAGCGCAAATGTTATATCATTTACACGATGTTTGCATAATTCTAATATTCTCATTGGTTAGTGCTTTTATGTTAGCTGTGCTATGCCAGCAGTTGTGAGAACTTGCTTTACCATTAGTTTGGGGCTAGCTTTGAAAAGCTACTTATGAGTAAATGTTTCATCACTATAGCTGGCTCCAATGCTCCTGAATTATTAGTGCAAAAATGACTGTACAAAGTGAATCAATTTTTCCACTTGAACAAAACAAAATTAAAAACTTCTTTGACAAATTACAGACACCCTTAAACAACTTTTATAAGTAAACGCAAAAAAAAAATTGTCAGCTTTATAAATAATTAATATTTTTAAATATTTCTCTCAGCAAAAATTCTATTGCTCTAAATACTACTAGGTATGGAGCTTGGAAGCTCCAATACAAAAGTATTTGAATATGAATATTGTGTATTTAAATTACATACACATAAAATGAAATAAAAATATTGTTTTTTTCCTGTGGTGTATTTAATACATTTACATTTTTATCCATGCTTTTTCCTTTTTGAAATTGCTAGGGTTAAGACTTTAAAAATTCAGGACCCAAAATTTTGGGGATTTGTATTCAGGGTTCTGAATTTTAAAAATCAGAAATCTTACCCCTAGTAATTTCAAAACAAAGGGGAAAAATGGATAAAAATGTACATTTATTAAATAATTAACAAATATATATTAAATTCAAAATTATTTTAATTAATGTGTTGTGTAAATAATTCAAATATATGAAATTCTTATTCAAATACATTTTTTCAGCTTCAAAACTCCACATTTAAGCACCATCAAAATTTTCGGCCCAATACCTGGATGCCTCTGCCAGGAGGTTAAGACTTGTCTGTAGTAACTGTAGTAACAAATCAACAAAGAAACAGTGGGACACATAACGTATGTCTCAGTTTCTGGATTGAGGAGTGGTCCGAGATCCTCTACAGCCTCGTTATAGACACACTGACATCGTCAGAATTACAAAAAAAAAAAAAAAAAAGAACAAAAGAAGAACACTGAGAGGCACTGACTGGACTTGCTGAAGCCGGAGATACACTCCTCGAGGAACTCCAGTGTGAGGTGGGGCTCATTGGCTGCCAGAGTCTTGCTGATGGAGACAATGAAGAGGGTGTTGTTGGCTGGGATGCACAGACCGGACGTCTCCAGCAGCTGGCCCTCGATCTTCAGGTTAAAGGTGCAGGTTAAGGCGCACAGGAGATTATAGGCTGCTGACCTGCACACACAAGAGTGAGAGAGGAATGGAAAATCAATTACTACATAAAAATAAGTACAAGTCTTAGGTATATGATTAACACACACAAGCTCAAAACCACAAGTATCCCATAAACACTGCATTAAAGCTTTCACTGAGGGTAAATACTCACATACAAAACAAAGGAATAAAACAATTGAGACGTGATGTAATTGGAAAATAATCAACGACACGATGGTGTGATGTAGTGGTCTGAAGCAGAGTTACTGTTACTATCAGTTACATTACAGCAGCTATAAACAGTTATTCCCTCTGCAGTCTTTCTTTTTTTCCTCTTTCTTACAGTTAATAAAACAAAAAAAAATGCAGCTTTTTGTTTTAAAGATTTCCTCATGCTGGAACAACTTAACAGCTGACACTGGAGACTCCTTCCATAAATGGTAAACATCTACTTAGTTAGAACTTCAGCATGTGATTGATCACACACACAAGTCCTTGTGTAAGTTGTTACTATGGAAAAGATAAGGTATTAGAACGTAAAACTACTGTCAGAGCTGCTGTTATACAATAATAATTAAGCAACACCTTCTGACCAATCAGAATCAAGAATTCAACAGTGCTATGGTATAAAGCACACATGGTACTTAATGAGTGTGCTAACTGTTAGTGACCTGAGACTAGGGTCAGAGCTGCCCAGGTTGAGGAGGGCGATGTTGAGGAGCGTCCCTGGCACGTCTTTGGGCCTAATCTTGGTGTGCTGTGGGATGGAGTCGGGCTGAGAGAGCTCCCAGCGCGTGCGGATGTGGATGATGGAGTGCACAATGGCCTCGCACTCCTGGTGCATGAAGGTGAGCGGCGTGCCCTGGTTGGCGATGGTCAGCGTGAACTGGTTCTCGTCCACCAGGCAGATCTCCTCGATCTCCGAGGCGTAGTAGATATCATTGAGGAAGACAGACTGGCCCAAGACCCGTGTGCGATCTGCCGAGGTCACCTGCACAGCGTTGGAGCCCACCTGAAGAAGGGCAGAGAGGGACATGCATACTTTATATCATGCTGACTTTTAAACACAATTTTCTATTAACCGTCACGTTAGGAGTAAAACAACAATGCGTGCTGTTAGTGAAAAATAATCAATGATGCAGTGGTGTGATGCAGCCCAACATGAAAGCTACACTTAACACTCCGAAGTTGATTATTTTCCAATGTCCCAAAATATTTTAATCCTTTTTTACTATAGCAATTCACCAATGATTACAGTTTTCTATTAATTAAAGAATGACACATCAGCTTTTATCTGTTTATAGTCACATTTAATGCTGTGGAAGTTCATGTCATCACTTTCACTGTAGCAGCTACAGAAGCTTATTAACCCTTGCAGCCAGAATTACCATCTGAGCTGCTGTTATAGAAAACTGAACCCAAAACACCTTTTGACCAATCAGAATCGAGCATTCAGCAGCGCTGTGGTATAATTGTCTTTAAAATATCAAATCTTGTATAACATGCTTCAGAGGAACAATGCTGCATTTTGGCAAAAAAACGTTCTTGCTCCTCTCCAGCTCACCTTGATGGACACCTTGGTGTCTTTGTGGGCCAGTTTGAGAGCATTGTGAAACACCTTGAGATCCTCCTCCAGGCTCAGTGTGGCACCCGGAAGCTTCTGCTGCTCCAGCTCGATGTGCTCAGCCAGCCTTGCCGGTGAGTCGATGAAAAGCAGCTTCTTGCTGCCCTTCAGGCCGGTGAGAAGCCTCTCGTGGTACTTTGTGTACTCCCGCACCCACGTGTTACAGTTGTAGATGTAAATTGCTGCTACATTCTCGTAGGCGAACCCCGGGAAGACGACAAACCATTTGGAGAGGAAGTCAGTCTTAAAGCGGTTGCTGGGGCCGGCGTGGGTCAGGTCTACCACTATCTCATACGGTTTGGCGTAGTAGGGCTTGAGGGTGAGCAGCACATGGTAGATGAGCAAGTCTCCATTAATCTGGCCAGTTTTGAACCTGAAGAGGAGAAAGCAGGGAAAATGTTCATCGTGATCACTCGACTTAATAAGTTTGAAAAAATAAGGCAGGTTTGAGAAGAAGGGTTGAACAGGGAAAATATCTCTGAGCCCTTTTTTTCCCTCTGAGCAAATATCAACACAACACGCTGATTTTCATATTTCATATAGATAATTGTGTCCCTGTGTCCCTGTACAAATGAATGTATAAAAATACACACACATGGTAAAACTTCTCAGTTCTGTTTCCAGCTAGCTATAATAACCAACATGCTTATCAAGCTAGCTGGAGAAAGACAGTCTGAGGTTAAAAAAGCTGACAAGATTCCCCTGTAAAACGTTTAATTTTGTCACATTATAAAAATATGGTCCAATTTCATTTCCCCTAACAGCTTGTTGGCTCAGTGCATCATCATCCTGTTTATGCTAATCCCGTATGCAAATATTGTTTCTTTTTACAGTAAATGGGCAATTTTCAAACAGAGGTGACTTCCCTAAAATAATGAAAGAGGAACATCTCAAGATTGAGATGCATGATGCCTACAAATTATTTGCAGGTGCAACTATTTGGGGCACATGTAATTATTTTTTATAGGTTTATTATTTGATAAACCTGCTCTAAAATTATACTCTAATGATTTACTCATAAACGCTTTCTAGCTAGAGAATTAAGCACTCTGCTGTTCATGGTAGAAAGTGTGTAGGAAAATAAACGCAACCTCCATGTCACTGAGGTGCTACAGCGTCAGACACACCTTTTTTTTTTTTTTACTGTGACCAGACATTTGGAATTTAGACTTATGCTCTAATGAAGAAGAGATTTCCTCCGGAGTGCATCCATTCTGTTCATTTATACAAGTAGATTTTATTCCATCAAGTTCATCATATCCACCAAATTGTTACTTTCCCTGTAATTATTGTTAAAATGAGCTCATTAACAGAAAAAAGCAGTTTTTCCAACATCACCATCATCATCAGCAGCAGCAACTTAATTTATATAGGTCCTTTCCCAAGCTCAATGTCACTGAACAAATTATACAACAAGGATCACATAACTTGAGACCCGAGTAATACTGAATCAGTTAGAGGGCAAAGTATGAGCCTTAACACACATGGCAAGCTCAAGCTACATGCAGATTTAAAAATATTTCCAATAAAACCACAGCAGAAGTGAAAAAAGGGACAGGAAACGTGCTGCTTGTCGGTGCTATTCTGTGCAGCCCGTGCTATATCTCCTTAAGCTTCATCACCAGCTGCATCACAGTTCACACGTTGACTTCACCCGACAACATCTCCCTGGTGGTCTTAAAGAGGTCGCAAACAGCAGTCAAAGATTTAGAGGTAAGTAACAGCTCTTCATCTGTTACCTTAACCTACACCTGAGTTCGCTTTTTGGATAAATGCTGAGGTGGGTGGTAATAAAGTACAATTCATTTGCTGCTGTACTTGAGTCTGGTTATTATTTATTTATTTTAATCTGTGCTTTTTATTTCTTTCACCTAATCAACTTTTTAGTATCAAACAGCTTCAAGGAGTCTAAATTCCTGACAAATATGATGATAATGAGACCTAATATATACTATAAACTATCTATTTAATATATACTTGGTATTTATCACAGCACTTTGTGTTTTGACTAGCTAAGCTATTTGACAGCTTAAAAATACATCTGTTAGTAGTTACCCTTAGCAATTCAATCTTTTCCCATGTTTCTTGGTTTCTCGGTTCCTTGGTGAAAGAGGCACTGATTTACCAAAAGTAAGTAAAATCAGATCAGGATGCGATTTGTAAATTTTTTTTTGTACTTTAACATTTATTCCTTAGTCAATTTAAATGTTTATGCTTGAAGAATTTGAAGCTCTATTTCAACTTTTACCAAAATAAGTATTTAGATTTAGTCATTTTCTAGCACTTTTACCTGAGTAAAGAATTTGGATACTTCTTTCTCTGGTTAAATTAGATATATTATGTGACTTTACAAATTACATTAAAAGTTTTAATTCAAGGTAAATTTTACTTCTTAATTTCCGTGTAATTACAATTCAGTTGTGGATTTGGATAAATTAAAACTCAACAGACCAATATTCAGAAATTTAGAGCTCATTGATTCAGTAAAAGATAAAAAAAAAAAAAATCTGTTGAGGATTATTAAGCTTACATCTTTACAATGTTACTGAATTCAGCAGGGATCAAGCACTGCTGCTCCGACACCTTGCAGTAAGAGGATGTAAAAAGTAGAATGTAAAGCAGTGACTCACACTAAGGCTCTCGCGCTGCACAGGTAGAACCATAAACATCATTGGAAAATCAAATTAACAAACAACAAATATTTGCATTATTGAGTAGTTTTTTGCAAGGAGTTGCTAATACATTGTAGTCTATAAAAAAAGATAAACAGGTTACAGCCAGACTGTGAGACTTCTGACTTGGTGAAAATATTACATTCAAAAATGTCTTAGACCAACTACATAATTGTTTTCCCCAAATAGTAGAAATAGAATTTGCATATGAAAATGGCTCATAAAAAAAAGAAGGAAAAATAAATATTCATGTAAGTGTAGGGACCCGTCAGACGCTGCTGTGGCTGAATTCTGGCAGCCAAATTTTTTTTTTTTTCTATAACATACTTTGACTCAATTATATATATTTAAAAAATAAATATATTTTATTTTTTAGAAATGATGTAGAATTTTTTTTCTAACTTACTTACCTAAGCTTTCTATAAAGTTACATAGTATTTATATAATATAGATATATAAGGAGCCTATGGAACACAGAGGCTGAAAAAATGGCTGTTGGATATGAAACACTGATATGAGGACAGATATTTTCATGGTCAAATGTTTTTTTTTTTTATTCTTTATTTACTGTGTGTTAAATTAAATGCTAAATAAATATAGTTGGTGTATCTTATTGGAGTTGGAAAGGAGTCTTTAAATGCAAGTCTCTCTCAACTTTTCTTGTGGTTGAGATGCATGCAAATGAGAAACATTTTTCAGTTGAAGAAAACCTGTATATAGTAAATAGAAAAATAATTCAAAATTCCACTATGTGAAGGGTTTTCCCAGGGCACCATTCATTTAGAAAACCCTTTTTCTCCAATTGTCTTACAGATACCTGACAGATTCCAAAATGTACCATTTTGTGTGCTTCATTCTGCTTGTGAGTCTGGAAGGACTAAAAGCAGAAAACGCATCTTCAGTCGCCACAAACGTATCTTTGACCTTGTCTACAAATTCTGCAACACAAGGGACATTGGCCACAACCTTTACTACAATGACAACCAATATATTCAGCAGTGACAGCCAAGGGTCAGATCAGTCCTGTGAGCAAGCAGGCTGCCTATTCGACCTCGAGAACAAAAAGGAAATGGCACTATGGTTGATAATTGCATCCCTCTTGCTAATCTGCCTTTTGTTGCTGGTGATCATTATGTGCCTGGCCTGCAAATGCTGCCAAGGCACCAAGAATGACCAGCTGATCGTGATGAAATCGTCCACAACCAGGAGAAACAGTGTAAATGGTGGGCTTTCTGAAACTGATATAATGTTGAAGGACTGCGGCTCAGTGAAAGTGGAGATTGAGACAAATCCAGATGAGCCACAGGAGCCAGAGGAGGTGGGCGAAGCAGCTGCCGAAGTCGGAAACGAGGTCTCCGCCGAAGAGAACAAAAATTCAGCCAATGACACCAGTGAGACCGCACCCACCCAAAAAGTCAACCAATCTGGCGAAACAGATCTGAAGATGGAAGATTTGGAAAAGGCAGAATAGAACTCATCCTGGCATCACCAAAACAACACACGCAGCTCTGACTGCCAGTGGAATCAAATTCAAAGCCAAATTCTGTGTATGTGTGTAGTTTTGCTTTTTGTTTTTGGGCAACCAATTTATCAGAGCTTTGTGCCGAATTTAGAGATGACTTAATGTAATTGCTAATGTAATTGAATAATGTATTGCTTATGAAAATGATAAATGACTCAACCAAATCACTGTTGAAAATTCCACGTTCTATTGCGAGTTGTAATGCATAGAGTCAATAAAAAGGGTTGAATATTGAGCTGTGGCAAGCTCAACTGTATACTGACACTCAACAATGTGATTATTTTTTTTCAAATGCTTTTGAAAGTCAAGAAATGGATACATAAATACATCTCAAGATGTCTTGTCTCTTTTTAATCTGGTTCTGTAATCTGGACAAAACTGATGATGAATATGTTATCTATGATGAAGCAACTTTCATTAAAAGCTGCAAATGCAGAGATGTCACACCAAATTTGAATAATGTCACTGGCTAGATTTGTCAAGCTACACTGTCAGGAGTCAGTGTCAGAAGGAGGCACACTTGTTCAGCAAAGGTACATTAACTGACAGTGTATACTGTCTGATGGATTTTCCACAGCTTCTCCAGTCCAGTTATGTTCAGTTTTCTTGCTACTTTTCAAGGTCTTTGATTGTATTGCAATGAGTTAGCCTATTAGTTGTGAAGTGCATTAGCAATGCTAATAAGGTAAAATAAAGTAATGTCTAAAGACAACAGATTTAGAAACTAAGTGTCTGTAGTCCTGAATTTTCACAACAGGAAATTCACATGCTTTCTAAACATTTTCTGAATCTCCATACTTTTCCAGATCAATAAAAGAAACTTGAACATGACCTGGATAGCCTTCATACACTTTAAAGAATGTCCCTATTTCCCTTAAATATGGTGTGTGTGCAGGTCACTGTGGCCACAACAGAAAAAAACACGCACTTGTATTTGTGGGGTATTTCTATTCACTGGCAGTACAATACCTCACAATCCTTAACCTTTACTCGAAACTAAAAGGTACTTATTTGGCTCTTGTATTGTAGCAAAAACAAAGCTATATTATTATGAGGATATTTGGTCCCAACAAAGAGCTCCACACTCACCCATACAAACAGAGAAGGGATTGGATTAGTAGGCAGAGGACGTGGCACTGCTGGGCTGCACGGAAGAGCTCTTAAAGAATTCTGCTTTTCTAAAAGAACAGCCGTCAGGAGACAAAGTACCAATAAAAGGCCATTCAAAACTTCCGTCCTGGGTTGTTCCTTTCTGTACTACACACACACACATGCAGGCACATTTCCTTTTGTACGTTTACCTGCCTGCCAGCATAAGAATGTGAGGAGACTGCAAATAACCAGTAAGCTATAACTGTGCATAGAAATCATGTTTGTTCTGTTCCATTTAAACAAACGCAAGTTTTCCCAATTGCTACAAAAAGCGTGTAAAGGATTTCCAATTCAAATTTCCAGTTCAAACAGCGATTCAAAACAGGGCACTGGTCAAAAGTTGGGAGGTGATGGTGACTGAATGGAGCCGGGCATCTCTGGTGAAATCTTGATTCTAATTGGTCAAAAGGTGTTGATTAATTTTCTATAACAGCAGCTCTGAGATTAGGGCCAGCTGCAAGGCAAATGACAGGAAAATAACATTGTGCTCTAATTCTAACACATTATCATTTCTACAGTAATGCTAACTCACCGGGGCTTTCGGAACGTTTTCATAATTTAAGGAAGGAGTCTCCAGTATCAATTCAGCTTCAGGAAAGAAGAGTTATAAGTAATAAGACAGGCTGCACTTTTGTCTTATTATCTTCAAGAGAAAGGAAAAAAGAGAGACTGTTTTATATCTATAATGTAAGTGATAACCGGAACTAACTTTTTTTTTTTTGCGGATGTAATTATAAACAGATAAAAACTACATGTCAGTTGAGAGCATCACAAGACTTTTTTTTGTCAAAGGTTAGGTATAACAAAATTCCTAGAGCTGCCCTGTATGTACAGAGAACAAATAAACCTCCATCACGTTAAAGAAGTAGAGGACGAAGCAAATAACTTAGGGGAGATGTGATGTGGGAGGATCTTAAAGTAGAAACAATGAAGTCAGCAATTTCTCTGCCTCTCCACCAGCATGCAAGCAGGGGCAACTCTGCACTTCTCTCTCCTTCTGCAACGCCCACCCTCCACTCCTCTTCCACTCTTCCAAACTCACACACATACGCACACATCTTTCCGCTCCATTGACAGCACGAGTTCGGACTCTGTTGTTACTGCATTGGATCGGTGCAGGTGCTTGTACATCCTCTCACTGCACCACTGTGCCCAAGAACTGGAATTATCTTTTCTAAGACAAGGCGGGAACAAAATAACAGCCCCAGTTTATAGTCTTGTAAAAGGAGGACAAAAGGGGGAGGGAAAGCAACTGGAGGGGCAAAGAAATGACAGGCGAGAGATGAAGAGAAGGTGAGTGATTCACAATGCAGTAGCATCCGAGATGAGGTACAGTAGAGCAATGCATCATCAATAACTTTGTCGGTCAGCAATCTAATATGCAAAGCCAACATTTTCCCTAATCATTCTTTTAGACAGCTTACTACAGCAGGGATCAGCTCTCCAGCAATCAATAGCATATGCTGTGAAGTAATTCCTCTGACCAGTTAACATTCATTATATTGGCTACCACAAATGAAATCGCCAGATTTTAGTTAACTACAGTACTAAGAGGATCAGTGATGCTGCAGTAGAACCCACATCATCCACCATGAGCATCAAGCATTATTAGCTCAATTTGTCTTTGTGTTGTTATAAAGGGCAAGTCACCCAGTTTGCTGCAACTCGTTCACCAGCGTACGTACTGGATCATGTCCCAAAATGCATCTATTGCAAACACTCGTGCTTCCTTGGGCTCCACTGATGAACAAAATCACATTTTTAACCTCTCTAAAACAAAAAGTAAAAATACCTTTGAATGGGGCGGATGGCAGTCAAGATTTTGTCAAGAACTGCTGGATTTTTGAATGATCCAGTGTGCAGAGGTGGCAGCATTGCTAACAAGCAAGCTGGGGAAAAAAAAACACACGTTGGACTAGATAGCAAATTATTGCCCCAGATCCAGATGCACCACACAACACCAACCAAAAATACCACAGTCCCAACTTTTTGGTTTCTACTGGCTCACAAGCTGTAGATTCATAAATTCACAGGTCACAAGACCTAGATACATAAATTCACACGTCAAAGTTTACCTAGTTTAGTTCACTGCATTTAGCTGAAAAAGCACAAAGTGTAGTTTTCAGATGGCTCCAGTAAGAAAACATTTACAATTTTAAATGTTAAAACTAAACTGTAGATATTGCCAGATCTTTAGTGTGTATTTGTAACCATCCACTACTCAAAAGTGATCCAACCATCAACAGGATGACAGCTGAAAAGGGCTCTTGGTAAAACGTGCAAAGAGGCTGCTTGTGAAATTGTGCAGAAGCGTATACCAACAATGGGTCAATTCACTGTCTCCCACAGGTGTGCACTGAAGATGCGTGAAGCTGCTCCACTGTCCTGTATGCTGTTGCTGCTGCTTTTGGCCAGGTGCGTCAATGCAGCATGTCCCTCGGTATGTTCCTGTAGTGAAAGCGACAGAGAGGTGGACTGCTCCTGGAGAGGACTGAGAACCCTCCCCAGTGGCTTCCAGATGAACATCCACTCTCTCAATCTGTCCCACAACCGTCTGGCTGACCTGGACCATGTCCTGGCCCCCTACACCCACCTCCGCACCTTGGATGTCTCTCACAACCGACTTTCCCGCATGCCTGCCTTGTTGCCCCGCTCACTGTGGGAGATTTACGCCTCAGGCAATCGTATCCGCCTTCTGGAAAAGAACGACACAGCATACCACTGGAACCTGCGTCTACTGGATTTGTCTGCAAACAGGCTGGAGCGTGTTGTGTTCATCAACAATACACTACCCAGCCTGAAGGCTCTCAACCTTAGCTGCAACAAGTTCTGGACTGTGCCAACTAACATGCCCCGAAATTTGGAGATGGTAGATTTGTCGCACAACACATTGGTACAGATCCTGCCTGGGTCGTTAGACCGCCTACCCAGGCTATCACACTTCTACCTACATGCCAATCGCTTTTCCACAGTGTGTGAAGGTGCCTTTGAGAAACTTCATGGATTAAGACTTATCACACTAGGAGACAACCCTTGGGCCTGTGAAGACGACTTCAGCATCAAGTACTTGCTGGACTGGGCCAGGCACACTTCAGTCCGTGTGCTGGGTTGCCTGTGCCACACAGGGTCAATCTGTGGAGACGCTCAGCTTGCAAGGGTGACATCAGGGTGGTACTTTGCCTCCTACACACTTGCTCCACATGGTAGAGTGGGATGGGAGTTCAATCGTCTCCTATCTGGTGTGACTACTCATTACAGGTCTGAAGAAGTGCTCACTGGCACTCAGTACACCAGAAAGGCTCCAAAACTCTCCAGTCATCCAGATGACAATGAGGAATCTTTTGGGCATGGTTTTCTTTTGACCTCCACAGAAAGCCTTTCTGCTACAAGCCTGCATATCCCGTCAGATATGCCAGTCACCGAGGATCTCCTCACTACCGGTGGAGTCGCAACTTCAAGCACACGCAGGACAACCACTCTTCGCACTAGGAGTGTCAGGAGAACCAATCAGAAGCTTGGCAGAAATGCAAGTCCACAAAACATAGCTTGGTCTATGTTCACAGTCTCGCTAAGTGTGCTCTTTCTGATAATTACTGACCATGTCATGTGAGACACCTCTATAGCTTTGCTTCCATCATGATCTTTGTAAAAGTTCCAAAAACATACCTGATCGCATTGCATTTTCAATAATCTCCATGCTCTGTAACTGCTCCTGACTTCAATTCTATTAATCTTACAAATGAACTGTTTGTATATTATTTATTTGACAATGAAAAGTAAGATTGTGTAAATCACAGTGACAACATGAATTTTTGATTTGAAATCGTATAGCACATAGTTTCAGCATTAGGTTTAATCCACGTCGGGAAAACTGACCTGCGTTTACAAATGGAAAAGATTGTGTACCAAACAGAATAGAGATCACACCGGGGAAAATCATGAAATGCAATACAGACAGTAAAGATTTGTATTTGTAACATGAGGACAAGGTTCACTTTATCTTTATCTTTTTAGTGAAAAAGTTTAGCGTGTAGTTTTCTAAAGAATTAAACCCTGAATTCCCCCAGCAACAGTGTGTTGCAGCCATGTCATACTGATATGCAATCACTGTCCAATCACAGCAATAAGCTTAAGTGAAAGTATAATTTCCCTGGAGGCGTATTCCTCTTGTAAAGGAACACCGGTTATAGGCTCATTGTATCTTCTCTGAAACCTTAAACATTCAAACTCTTCAGAATTACTATTTGAACATGATAAAAGTAAAGGTTTTGCTTTTCAGTGTGGCACATATACTGTTTTTGTATTGCATTTCACTTTCACAGTGTGGTTGATTATCTACCTGGCACAGAATCTTCTCCACAGTTACACTCTGCAACAAATAATAATAATTAAAAAAAACATGGTATCTCGGTTGCTAACTAGAACTTTGCTTATCTGAGATTTCTCTGATAATGACTTGCACATTGATGTAGTTTACCGGCACAGCTGCTTTGGTTGTATAGGTGTTGAAGATTAAATGCAGCTTGATTTTAAATTTGTGACACCGGAGATTTGTATGCTTATTTACAAAAACATACCACTTTTTTCTAATCCAAAAATGGGTGCGTATCCCGACCAAGACGTAGTAGATTTATGGGAAAAACAAAAACCAGGCCCTCGATTTAAAAGTAAAATGTTCATATATCTTCCAGTTCCACTTTGCACAGCAGCACCAGCAGGGGGAGGAAGAAACCCAAATTAGTCTATTTCTGATGAGCCAATGGGTTGAACAAGGTCACCTCTGAATGGTGTGTTATTCTTATTGATTTGACCTGTATACAGTATTATACCATGATATTTACAAAACCTTCCATAGACTACAATTATATAGTTATGTTCTTTAGCTTTTGTGGGGGGAAAACCTCCCTCTGAAGCGCTCATCATGAAGTTCCTCACAGTAGTATGGATAATACACAAAAGCCAGAGATAAATCAGCTTTCTGTGCAGCAACTAAGCAACTTTCATAACACCCCGCAGTGTGGCCACTGGTGACTTAAGTACGTGGGCAAAGATGTTTGTGTTCATAGTTTGGCTACACACCTGCTTATGACGATTTTCTGGGTTCTTCACTCAGACCATGCAAATCTCCTGCATGTCGTTCACACCTTCAAGGTTGCTAGATTTTTACTGAGTAGACACAAAAACTTGCCTTTTAAACCCGGAAGAAAAAAAAACAGGGACAGAAAAGGGAAGGAAATAGCATGTGTCTTTGCTGTCAAATGTAATAAATAAAATGACTTAAAAAATGATATATAATTCTGAAGATGGCAAGCATTTAAAATAAATCCAATAGTATGTTTTGCCACACGAATAGTCCTACTTACTCTTAGTCATTAATTACTTTAATCAATCACTGTAAAATTCTCATCATTATTCAGCAGCTTATAAAATAGCACTTTTCATATCCCGTACCAACAGCTGCTGCTAACTGATGGGAAAAGAAATGACATTACTATAAGCCAGCCTCTAAAAATGCAGGTGTTCAAGAGATATTAAGAGTACGCAAAAATAAATCAAATAAAAAATTAAATAAAAATAAAAATTTTCTTCTCACAAAGATCTTCACTATAAGACATCCTCAAACTAATCAGTCAAACCAAGTTACTTAATCTGGCTGGAACCTAAAATAAGTTAATCTTATAAGTTAAGATAACTTTCAAGAAGTTTTAAGACCTACTTAATTTTAGGTGCCACCACATTTTAGATGCCACCACATCTCCAAATGCAAAACAAAAACAAAGCTTTAATCAAATGAAACTCTGCTCTGGCTCAACTAGTTAAGTGCAAAGCAAAGCGCAGCATGTGCGTCATGTGTCATGATGTCAGTCTGGCTATAAAATGCCACACAACAGCAAAGATAACACAGAACAGAAGGTGACCCACCAAGACTTTCATTTGCCTTAACGTCATCAACTGCTGCATAACAGGTGAGTGATCTACATCCTACAGTCGTACTTTACAACGTTATAACTGCTGAATTCTAAAGTATTAACTTACTGCAATTGGGTTTCAACAAAAGAGGATCAGGATGTTAAGAAGATGCACTTCCATTTCATTTAAAGATCTTGATTAAGACAGAAAACATAAAAAAGGTTTCAAAACAAACATACATATAAGCTGCCTTTTCTAAAGTTCTGAAACTTTAAGAGTAATCAATTATTCAGGAACCTTCACAAGCCAAATGTTTTGCTCGTGTTAATCAATCTATAGTTAAAAGTACACAGCCTTATGTGAATTGGCTAGCAATCTAGGAATATGTGAATTGAGAAATGTTAATTATCAAATGTTTAGTAAAATGTTAGAAATTGCTTTATTTGAAAAGATGTAATCTAAGGGCAAATCGATCACTCTAATTATAATCAATCAATCTAATTATACAAACTACATTTTTATGTTTTATAGACATTTCTTTTAATGTTTTTATGTGCCTTTAAAAAACCCACTCATTTAGCTCACATGCTGGTTTTCCATTAGGATCTGAAAGCGAGCTGTTAAAAGGCTCTAGAAAAAAATGCTGTTTTCTTATTTATCTTTTATTCTATATCATCATATCTATTAATTAAACTTTGATAAAACATAAGAAAATGAACATGCTCAAAAATAGGTTGAGTGCAAAATTACTATTTCTGGCTCCACTTGACAAAATGGCAGCGCTAAGCCTCTTCCTGTAGTGTCTAAAGACGTTGGAGACACTTGCAGAAGATCTTGGATGCTCCACTGTACAAAAAAAGATCATTTATATTCTTAGGTGTGTGCATGTGGATGACCCTCTACGAATCAGATCACAGGTTTTTAATAAGGTTCAAACACTGGAATTTTGCAAAGGCCATCTCTGGTTTATTTTATTTTTCTGTGTTAAATTCAATGTGTGTTTAGAGGCATTATCCTCTTGAAGGATCCATCTACAAACAAAGAAAACAGGCTTTGGGCTAAATATTAGTGCTTATTTTTTTAAACACTAGTGAGATTTATAATGTCAATTCATAATCAGCCTTCACAAGAGCCCCTGGACCACCCTAAAGACAGAAAAGCATGAGCCACCAATTATTTAACATTTTACATAAAGTTTTTTTTTTTCCCCTGTACTGTAGATCCAGTGGAATTAAGGAGCTGCATCTTGTAGGGTTTCGTTTTGTGCAAACGTTCTAAAAAATCTTTAGAAGAGGATGCCTTCTATATGCTCAGACATTTATATTCCAGAAAATGTTAAACCATTCCTTTTTTTTAAATCGTTCATTACTTCCCATGAAAGGTATTTTCAGCTGCTTATGTATTTTAATATCCATTTCTTGGCTTATGCAGACAACCATCCATGGCTTTTTTTCTGTTATTTTCCCCATGGTGATGCATGATAAAGGGACTTTACATGTATGCAACTTCATCTTTTTTTTGACAATATAGTCAGAGGTGACAATAGAGTTAGTTTGAGTAAAACGCTTACATTTTGTGTAAATGCTCTGCTGTTGGTGGTGTAGAACATTGTGTAATGTTTATTTTAAACAACTTTAATTAAAATTAATTTAAACTTCAATAATTCTGGAGTTGACAGTATCTGCACCTATACCAAATTTTGTACATTAACCATAACATCAATCTTTATCATTAATAACACCCTGTGTGATCGCATGGAAAAATTCCACGATGGCCTCCTACTCGCAAGTTCTTGATTTCTCCTGGAATAGCTGAAAACTACAAATGATACTGAATGCTACTGCCATTTTTAAGCAGCTTGATACAATAACAGTTTCTAACAGAGTATCTGCATGTGTATAAAAATAGCTAGGTCTACCTAATAACATACGACAGGAAAACAGTAATTTAAAAAAAAAAAAAGATTTTACAACAAATAAAAAAGTAAACTACAAGGTAAAAGAAAAAAACAAGAAAAAGGGCTGAAGGGCTGAATTTCGGTTTATTCAGTCTGATGATATATGCCGATCACCCCCCCCCCCCCCCCAATGTGTTCTTGTACTGTTATGAATGTTACAATTGTGTTTCTCCAGAATTCAATCACTACCTGAAATCAGTGCTCTAAATCTTTGTGTTTCGCTCCACAGGCCTGAAAGAACGACGAGATGGGGCTCAGCGTGGCCACGTTTGTACTGCTTTTGCCTGTAATGTGCAGCATTTTTGGGGGGGTTGAAATGCAGAACAAGCCCACCAACAGCACCAACAGCACCACTCAGTCCTCCGACACCACCAGGGCACTCACGACCACTCTCAGCATCACCGCTTCCAACTTGCATAGCAGCTCGCAAACAGGCTCTGGATCAGGCTCTGGATCAGGCTCTGGATCAGGCTCTGGATCAGGCTCCAGTGGTACAACCACCAGCGGGGCTCTGTCCACCAGCTTCCTCTCCTCAGGTGGAAAAGTTCTGCTCCTTTTCACTGTGTCGATCATCTTCTCCATGACATTGCTGATGAAGTAGCGGACACAAACCAGCTATCTTTCCCCCTGGCTCAACAGCTAATGAATGCTCCAAACACTCAGATCACCTAATAATAATCTAATAACCGAGTAGATTGGGTTGATGGAATCCTTTTTTGTTTCTTTCTAAATTATAACATCATACAATATAGGCTTATCACTTTCTATTTTTCTGTAACAGCAATTAGTTATATTATTGACATACTATTTGTACTCAGTTGAACAAAACACTGTAATTTTTGAACTCGTCAATGCTATATAAGTACCGTTCTTTCAAAACAAGACCAATGATCCTTCTTTACTGCTCAAGGAACACAAGGGCTGTAAATAACCAAAGGAACTGTCTATGGCGCATGAAAGCGAGATGGTTCAGCTCAAGGGGTTTATCTTAAAGAATAAATCTGTATCTATTGCTAGTCAACTGGAAAAACATTAACAGGTCTACAGAACATCTAAAAGACAACTACCATGATGTAAATTGATGTAGATGGTTTTAAGAGTGATGTAGATTAAATACTATCTGTACAATTATCTTAATGGAAATCTGTTTGTTTATTTCGAAAGAACATATCACTTCTACACGCTAAACTTCAGATTAAAGGTGGAGATATATATATATATATATGTGGACCAAAATCTGGTTTAATCAAACACCTGAAGCACTGAGTGAAAGTGGTCAACATGGGGTAAGATCCCAAGTCCATTCATAAAAAGGTAAAAGTATCTAAAGCACCAGAAGGGGGAGGAAGAGATCCAGCTAGATTTCTGAACTGCTGATGAGTAAACAACAAGTGGCTCATCTCCATCGCATAGCATGTGATCTTTTTTAATGACATTTTTTGGAACAGAACTGATTATTGTTTTCATTTGCTTAAGAGTCTAAACAAGACCTCATTTTCTAGAGATAATAAATATATATTTTTTTTTAATTATTAGAAATAACCGTGAAAATGTCCCTTATAGGGTCTGTGGCAACTGTTAGGTTCTGTAACACAGCCTATAAAAAAAAAATAACTAGGTTAATTTAAACAGTAATGTTTGTTTAAACTTTTTTTTACACCAGGGATTTTTTTTTTTTTTTTTTTTTAAGTATTCTTGCTAACAACCAGAAACACAATCTGTGACTAAATTTTCTATGTATACACCAATATTGTCTCTGTAACTATAGATGTTTTTACTCAATATTTTTATGAATCATGATGCACGACACAATCTTCACAATGTTTATCCATTTCTTTCATTTTAAGCCAACCCAAAATAACTTCAAATGCAAAACCAAAACTCTAATCAAATGAAAGTGTGTTGCTTCCAGTACCCACGTGCAAAACAAAGGGTTTGCGTCATTTGACCTGACGTCAGTCTCTTTATAAAGCACTGGAAGACAGTCCACATAGACAGAAGGCAACACATCTTTTGTTTTTGGTGTAACAGGTGAGCAACTAACATCATACAACATTACAATACTGATAATAACGGAATAAATATTGAATACTGAACTATCTACTTACAGTAAGCATTCAGGAAAAATTTGTCGCTAAATAATGATTATAATGACAGATGGAACTGTTGTGCTTACATTTCATTTAAAGATTTTCATTAAGAGAGTAAAAAAAAATCTTGCAAAAAAAAAAAAAAAAAACTGTACTGAAATGCAACTAAAATAGTTCTGTGCTCTGACATCACCTGACGTAACTTCTATATCTTTGTGTACATAAAAATTAGTTAGCTTAAAAAAAAAATTGAGTTAACCAATACACGTTTAATTAAACTGGGTAATTTGTTTCAGGAGAAAAAAGGTCCTGAAATGTAATAGGTTATCAAGAATGCAAACATTTGCTTTTAAGAAGTTTACTTTATAATGCTGTTATTTATAATGTTGTTAATTTTATATATACAGTATTTAGATACAATCCTGCAATCGGAAAATGTATATGTACAATAATTTATCTTACCTGAGCTCAGTTTCTTGGGCAAAATTACATTAATACAGATGAAGTTCACAGAACTTATTAACTGGTGTTTAAAAGCCAAGAAGTTCTTAATTCAAGTCCTCAGTCTTTCCTTTCCGCTAAAACTGTCCGCTAATCTAAAAATCCTAAAATCTGTACTGTATATTAACCAACACATGAATGCTTTATGCATCTTAAGATCTACTGGTGAACTCTAAACTAATATTATCGCCAGCATCTTGAAAAAACTGTGCTAAATCTAAAACAGCTAAAGTAGATTTGAGATATAACATTACCTGATGTAGCTTGTATAACTAGGCTACACCTACCATTTATTTGCAGAAAAAATGAGCTGGCTCTAAAAAAGATGACAAAAATACAGCATTCTTTTAATAATTTCAGAAAAAAAAAAGTGTAATTTATAAAGGTAGAACTTCATGGCTGTAGCAATGTGATTTTGGGTCATACATAAATGTTTTAGTCGCAGTCTTGGAGATTAATTTTTGGTTGATTTTCTGATTTCTGTAAAATATGATTCAAGTGTAGGATTTGCCCACATCATACTTTTAAAAAAAATTTTTTTGGGGGGGGGACGACATGATTTATCTCATGATGCACTACAGTATTACTTTATCAATAGTGTGAACCATTAGCAAGAAAAAACTGAAATAATGAAATAAAAGAGCAAAGTGCCATGAGTTGTTGCGTTTTATTCTGCAGGCTTGAAGGAACAGCGAGATGAAGCTCAGCGTGGTGTTCTTGGCTGTAATGTGCAGCTTGGTGGGACTGGGCGTTTCAGCTCCACCAAACCAAAACACCACTACCACCATGATTTCTTCCGTATCATCCATTTTAAATGCATCTCTCTTTGGATCAGATTCTGGTGGATCCAATGCACATTCATCCACCAGTGGGGCTTGGTCCACAGTCTTCACCTCTTCAGGTGGAAATGTTCTGCTCTTTCTCACCGTGTCCATTGTCCTCTACAATCCACTGATGATGAAGTAGTGGCTCAGACACAAACCGGATATCTTTCACACCAGCGCATGAAGTAATGAATGCTCCAAACCCTCAGATCACCTAATAAGAATCTAATGACCGAGTAGACTGGGTGGATAGAATACTTTTTTGTTCTGAATTAAAACTCAATACAGCAACTTTCTTTCTCCAGTAACAGAATGTGCTTTACTATCCTTTGTATTTATATGCTCTTTTAATGTACTGAAACTAAATGTTAACACACAATTAAGAATTTAGAGCACTGTAACTGCTGAACTTGTTGATGCTGCTTATGTACTGTTCTTTCATAACGAGTCCATCGATTCTTCTTATCACCGCAAAGAACACAAGAGATTGGGAGAACGAGTGGAACTCTCCAAGGAGCATTGCTAGTCAACTGAACAACCGTTAACAGCACGCATCCAAAAGAACCTTATCAAATGCCTATCATGATGTAAACTGATGTAGATGGTTGCATGCTTTCCAATTACAATTATGACAATGGAAGTTTGGTTATTTCAAAAGAATGTATCATGTCTATATATTTTCTTTAAGTTAAAGGTCATGTAGATGGACCAAAATTTGGTTTATATGCAGCTTAATCAAACACGAGACACACAAAGTGAATGAGGTCAATACATGGTAAGATACCAAGTCCATTTCTAGAAATGAAAGGTGGAAACATTCCGCTTTTCTTTTTTTGTTTTCATCATCCTCACCATTCTAGTGGCTCAGACACACTAGCTATCTTTCAAACCAGCTCAGCAATTAATCAGTGCTCCTAATCTTCATATGAGCTGATAAGAATCTAATAACTGAGTAAATTGGGCTGATGGAATCCTTCTCTGTATCCTTTCCTTTTCTTTATTTTCTACTTTTCTGGTACTGAACTTGATTAGAATGTCTACATTTGGGTTTTAGACTCTCAATGTTGGTATGAAATAAATGTTAGCATGAAATAAAGAGTCTTGTAACTCTGAAACTCACTGTCCTGACGTTCTTTTGCATCAGTAAACCTTCTTAAGTCTAAAGCCTCAGTTTTTCGTTTTAATCCATTTCTCATTCTCAAAGATCTTTAGTCATCGAGCACCAGACTAACACAAATGAAACATACATAAGTGGCAGTTTATGTATTAAAAATATTTTTTTTAAAACCAAGCAGTCTCGGCTGCAATACAGGTTCTTTTTTTAATATTGTAAAACTAAGGCAGGAGATGGAGTATGTGTATAAAACTGTCCCCTAAACTAAAAAAAAAACCCCTAAAACCTGCACTCTATTTGGATGTTATCCATCACATGAACGCACTTATGAATCTTAATAATTACCAGCTGTGTGTGTATAAAAAGTTAGTGAGCTCTGAAGAAGATGAATTATCAAATATTTGCAGATTGTCTAACTCACCAATGCTGTTCATGAACCACTAAAATCTCTTACCTGCGGGTGACGTAGTAGAAGACGGGGTTGCCGTTCTTGGATGTTCCTGCCTGGTAGAAAATGTTGAGGGTTTTCAGTGCTTTGAACTCTTCTTTTTCATGGACCTGGTGCCTGATAGGAAAAAGTGAAAATTAACCAGGGGCTTACCTGCAACTCTAGAGGGAGGAATCAGGATGGAATGCTTAAGACATTATTTAAAAACATTTATTTAAGCAACCTTTCTATATTTTTTTAATTTCACATTCAGTATTGGGAAGTGTAGCAGCATTTTGTGTGAATTCAATCTAACAAAACTGTCATGTTAAAGGCATCTGGGATCATTCAGAAGTGTTTTTTTTTTAAGATGATCAGATCCCAATTTCTGATTTAACTCACTACACAGTGCACATAACTCAGTTTTATCAGCTTGAGCTTCTAGTAAAAGGTGCAAATGTGGACGAATCATAATTTTGTTTTTAATTTTTTTTTGCCGAACACATAAGACATTTGGGTTTGAGATCAAAAGATGAATATGAGACAATAGATCAGAATTTCAGCTTTCATTTCCTGAGATTTACATCTAGATGCGTTAGTCTACAGGGAAATGCATCTAATCTAACTGGGAAGAATTTCAGCAAGACAATGACCCAAAACATACTGACAACACAACAAAAGACTTCATCAGGGGAAGTTTTAGACTGGCCTTTTGAACATGCATTTCACCTGAAGGGAGAAACCCCCAAAATATACATCATACATCAAACCTACATCATATTTTCTGGAGCAAAAATAAACATATCCAAGGCAATGGTGAACATGAAAGTGAATAGGGGAATGTGAAGTGAGGTAATTAGTCCAGTATCTGTGTTAAGGACTTCATTACCTGGTCATGAACTCTTCAAACTTGGAGCTGGTGAGGTTCAGGCTGGACCAGTGTGTGTCAGCTACCGGTTTGTGTTCAGGAGGTCCGAGGTAGGCCAGGAGAGTCGCCATCTTGTCAAAGGGACGCCGACCCACGGCTTTATGATCCCTGAAGAATTACAAAATCAACAATTTTTAAGCAAAGCTACTTTGTGTTGTAAGACCAGCAACCAAGCACTAATACAATAATACAACTATCAAATAAACTGAAGAGGCTCCAAAGAAGAACGCAATCATCCTGTTCAAAATATATACACTCTTATTCTACCTTATATTCTCATTTTAAACTGTATTACTCTTATTATTACTGTTAAATTAAGCTGGAATTCTGTGTATACTGTAAATCAGGGGTTCACAAACTTTTTGTAGCCCTTTAGCAGGAAAAGTTTATTTTAAGCCCTATTCTAATATTAGGCTCAATACTCACATGTGTACAATAACATTCTGGATATTTATTGCAGCATTTGATTCCTGAACATTCCACTGACAGAACGGAAAAGGTGAAGGTTGACATTATTTATAAGTAGGGCTGAGTGATGTAGCAAAAATATCATAACACACTACTCATTTTTACAATATGCCATATGCATCTCAGTATAAAGGTTTTCTAACAAACTACTAGCAAATCAGTAGTGTTGCATTAAAAAAACTATATCTATCTATCTATCTATCTATATATATATATCTATATATATATATATATATATATATATATATGTATAGATATAGATATTTTTAAGTATATTACTATTATTTATTTATAAAATCTCTAAAATAAAATAAAACAATTTTACAAATTTAAAGATTAAGTACCGAATTTTAACATCAAATTAACTGGTTCCAGATAGTTTGAAATTATTTTTAAAAAAATAAATAAAAAAAAAGAGAGTTAAAAAATGTAATTAAAAGATACAGCAATATCTCAGAAGGTTTTTGCTATACAATTTATCACAATATCGATATTATACTGTCATATTGCCCAGCTCTGTTTATAAGCCTACTTGTTTTTGAGCTACTGAAGTTTAAAACAGGCTACAGGCTAATATCTATAAAAATTCTATAATGAATATAGCTTGGGATTTCCACAATTTTAAGAAAACAAAAAATATCCTAAGCGATCAGCTTCATGGCCTCCATAACTCTTAAATGGCTAAACTGAGCAATCGGTGGAGAAGGGCCTTTGTAAGAGAGGTGACCAAGAACCTGATGGTCACTCTGGTTGAGTTCCAGAGATCATGTGTGGAGATGTGAGAAAGTTGCAGAAGGTCAACCATCACTGCAACACTGCACCGATCTGGGCCTTATGGCAGAGTGGCCACACAGAAGCTTCTCCTCAGTGCATGACACACGAAAGCATGAGAACATGAAATCTGAATTTTTTATTTTTTTTTTTTTGCAAATTCCAAGAGGGCTTTCATGTGTCTTGCACTGAGGAGAGGCTTCTGTGACATGATCACATGATCTCTGGAGTTAGGACAAACCTGATCTTTGCTTTGTCACTATACGGTACGGAGTGTAGATTGATTTGGAAAAAAAAGGCTGCAACATAACAAAATGTGGAAAAAAAAAAAAGAAGGGGTCTGAATACTTTTTGAATGCTCTGCACAATAAATATAGTTATAATTAATAAAATAAAAGTGCTTTCATTGAATTTAATCTGTGTACAGATGCAGCATTTCTATTCCTTTTCTCTCCTTTCTAGAAGTTGTTTTCCTGGCAAAGTTTTCATGAGTCACCAAGATTTGCCTGTCGGGCATTTCCCAGAAGCGCCAGGATTTCTTTGACTGGTTCTGGGCAGTAAAAAAAAAAGAGTGCATTTGAAAGTTGTAAATTTTCAGCAAATTACCTGAGAGCTGCCTGTTTACTGTGAACCTTCATCATTCTCTTTCTCTTTCTCTCTGGCTTTCTCTCTCTGTTTTCCTCAGTCACCCCCAGATTCCATTAATAATATGGAAATCCCTGACGGTGATGAAGAACTTTAACTTATGTTATATGTAAACAGCTTCCAATTGGTCATAAAGTGCACTTCAGACAGCATTATACCAAAAGTGTTGAGCACCTATAGTTAACAGAATGTCATTTTGTCATTCAGTTTAAAAAAAATTCACATTTTCACAAAACTCACATTCAAATTTGATTTTTCTGTTGAGTTTTCATATTTTGTTGCTACCGTTTAAGAGAAGACGTGTTGTAGATGCAAATTTCTACATGTGGTGTCTTAACCAATCTAAAAGTTTTAACTGAGTAAAGTAACTGCTGGATAGTGAGGCTTTCTAAATGTTCCATTATTTAGACATAAAACCACTTCTTTACATCATGGCTAGTCAGAAAAAGCAGGCAGAGGTAGTTTGTGAAATACCATTTGTTTGTCAGACCTCAAGTAAAAGGCAGGCCAAGGCTGCATCTGAATAACAAATACTGACAGCCAAAATGGCCTAAATTGGAGCTCATGGCTTTAGCTAATCTATGCTGATGCTGCGTTTGCATTCACATTTACATCTGTGTGAGGAGCCTCAGAACACTGTGAGCCAAACTCCCGAAAGCCCACGCTGAAATTAAAAAGACGTGAGCTCATCAGCACATACAGTACCAGTCAAAAGTGTGGACACACCTTCTTATTCAATGGTTTTTCTTTATTTTTATTCTTTTCAACATTGTATATTAATACTGAAGACATCCAAACTATGAAAGAACATGTATGGAATTATGTAGTAAACACAAA
>CM075019.1:3390899-3409919 GCA_037576675.1 Pangasius sanitwongsei
TCATAGTTTGGATGTCTTCAGTATTAATGTACAATGTTGAAAATAATAAAAATAAAGAAAAACCACTGAAGGAGAAGATGTGTCCAAACTTTTGACTGGTACTGTATAAGCGACTTAACGCATTAACACGTATAAGTGACTCATACACTAAACCATGTCTGACCGGATGTAAACATGTGAAGTACCTGTTGCTGGAGAGGTACTGGCCGATCTTCTCCTGGTTGTTCCACAGCAGTCGGTGCAGAGCTAGCACATTGCCGTCACTGATGAACGAGAGGCTGTGGTTCACTGAGTCGCTGGCAGGACAGTCAGACGCAATGTCCAAGAAAAATCTGATTAAAAAAAAAAAAAAAAAAAAACACATACAACTTTCTTAGAAGCAGTTATATTTAACAGACACATGCATGACTCACATTTCCTTAAACATAACTATATATCTCAGTTTCAGTTTGACTATAAATTTACATTTTGCTAAGAACTTTGATAAGAAAAAAAAACCTCACAATCTATTTCAATATGGCCAGAAAGCAGTTAAAGTCCGGCTCTGGACTGTTTTAACCCATGATGTAATATAAATATGGAAATACATAAAATCAATGTATATATAGTTTTAATGCTTACAGAAGCCTGTAAATAAGGAATGAAACACTTGAGGGAATGCTGTTAAAGGAAAATAATCAATAACAGAGTTGTGTGAGGCAACTCCATAAATGGTGAATAAACGTTTTCTCCTCACAGAAAACTTCACCATATCAACAGAGTACATTTTCCTTAGTTAAACAACATTTTTTTGTCTTACTGAGGTTATTCTAACACAGTTTGCCATTCAAGCAGCAAGAGTATTATTTCAGGATTTACCAAACCCTTAACCCCAATAATAATCATCTACTTAAGGCCACAAAGGGTAGCATGTAAAAAAATAAAAGCTTTAAATATGTCTCTGTTATCTGCTTCAGAGCTCAGAAATACTTTACTACATATCAGCTGAAACGTCTGGAGGAGTTCTGGCGTACTTTCTGGCTGCTTCGAAATTGCTCTTCACGTAGTCGTTGAAAGGTCTCATGTGTTCCTCCTTTGTGAACAGCACGTGGTTGGCGATGCTCTGCAGAATCTGAACAGATAAAGTTGGGGAACAAGATGCAGAACACTGAACACTGCTGTCGTATTGTTAGGGCTGTAATGCAACTACAATGCCAGTCAAAAGTTTTTTACTTTTACTTTTTAATTTCACAAAATGGTTTCAGCTACAGTTCTGTAGAATTAGAAAATCTAAAAATAAGCATAAGGTAGTGGAATAAATAAACATGCAGATATGGCGAGAAGGATCCAGGGACAAGTGGCTGTTGATGGTAATATTTTATAGCAAAATACTACGTCATATGGTCACCAGATGACTGTGACTTTACGGTAAAGATCCTGGAAGGAGTTCAGGTGTTTAATCGCCACCCCTACTGGTTAGGAGAGGTGACATAGAACTGTAGCTATCACGTCTGTCTGCTGAAAAGTGTCCTCACACCTTGGACATGAGTTTGAGTCCTCGCTCTATTCTCAGAGGAGGCTTCTTATCCAGGATCCCGGTCTCATACGGGGAGACGATGGCTGGGTTGATGAAACGCAGGAACATGGCGCTGCCCACAGCACCGATGCTGTTCTGAGGGAAACGCTGACTCACCACCTGAGACGGAGAGAAATCAGACACGAGAAAACAGTTAACGAATAATCGGCGCCTAATGTGGGCCCTGCACGAGTCTGACTAAGATAAGCCTTGAATCAATAAATAAATCTCAATAAATCTCTTTATTTATTTGGTATTTTTAATTCATTTATATGTATAATCAATAAATATAATAAAAATGCAAATAAATACATATTTATAATTTATTTATATTTTCCTAAAAAATAAATTAAAATAAAATAAAACACCATTAGCCATGGATTTTAATGGTGTTTTAATGCAAGCAATAACCATTAGCACTTATTAGGAATGTTTTGTTAGTAAGTTAGTTAAGAAATAAGGAAAGCAAGGTGGTTAAAGTCGACTGGCTACATAGATAGAAGCACTTTTTAACTCTTTATCAGAAGGGTCCAGGCACCAAGAGGAAATCATGAGTGCTAGCAGGGTGGGAACATCAGTCCTCAAAGAGACTACGTTACCCATAATGCCATTATTCCATGGAAACAGGTGAGCCTATGCAAATAGGGCCTTTGAGAACACACTTTGCATTAAACTTTAGAAGAAGCATGCCTCCAGGTAAACAAGGTTAGTTTAGTCACCCAGGAGAGATGAGATGCTTTTATTTCATAAAAGAGAAGCAGCAGTAAGGAGTGATCTCACTGAACTTACTGATTTTTTACTTTCCTTTTTCTCTTTAACTGTGGCTTTATTCAGTAGAGAGTAGCAAGTAGCCTACAGGATACAAAAACGACACAACCAGGTCATAGCTAACACACACTAATCCCCAGCACACAAACACATGTCAAATACGTGTGTGAAATAAGCCTCACAACACAGTGCACAGGACACTGGAGGTCAGAGACTGCCTGATGAGTCGGGGGGTTGGGGTTCACCTGGAACAGGCAGTGACACACACTCCTCAGCTGTGGTGGGAATTCACTCGAGGAGTTAATGATGGCCAGGAAGAAGCGGTTCGTCATGGCCAGCAGGCTGCGCTGGTTTTCTTCCAACACTTCATTGTGATCCAGTCTAAGAAAAAGAAATTGCATTATGTCTCAGTTTTAACCACCAAAAATTTAATTAGGGCGAGCGATAATATGACAAAAACATATCATATCACGATTCTGTGATACACAATACGTATGACGATATACAGGTTTACTCTCGAGCTGCCGGCAATAAGGCATTAAAAAATCTAGATTAGATTATTATTAATAAACAAATGTATTATAAATATTTTTTCTTTTAAAAACTTACATTTGAACTAACATGGAAAAAGTGAAAAAAAATTTAATTTACTTTTTTACAATTTTAAACAGTCAGTTTAAAAAAAAAAATTATGGAAAAGATATCACTATGCATATAAGATATCACATATGCATATCGCAGAAAAATATATTGCAAAATAATAGATATTACATCATCATATCGCCCAGCCCTAAATGTAGCTATATTACAATTATACATCATTAACTAATTAAACCAGGGGTCATTAGCTACATTTACACAGAGACTAATAATCCGTTAATCAGAAAAATAATCTCAATGTTGCAAAGTCTTGAATACAGTGATACATGGGTGCATAAGTTTGCACCCCCATGGCTTGCTTTCTTTATTTATTATTGCATTAGAGATGTTAATATTAACTAAACAGATGTTATATGATAGGCTGGTACTTCTTTACGAGCTCTGTCTACTATCAGTCTACTAAAGTACATGCGTATGGAAGTATGGAGTATGGAAGGGTTAAATGCTTCAGGTTTTCCACCTCAGTGCTGCCACCTTTTGCTACAGAATTTTTGTACATTGCGCTTATGCTTAAGTGTGGAAGTAAATTTCCTAAGGACGTCTAAAAAATCTTTTGGCACTTAAGACTAAAATTCTGCAAAGATCTGCAACATCTAGAGCTGTTCATGCCATCTAGCGGGGATGTCGGTCTACAACGTGAGAGAGGATGTATGGGCTATGGAAGTGGCGTGAATCTTACAGCTAAACCAGATCCAAAAGCTGCTCTGACGATAAGAACAAGCCTTTTTTGACTTCGGTATTTTGTAAGGGTATGCAAAATTTTTCACTTGACTGTGTGCAAAATTGGGTTATTTGCATACGTTTCATGTTTGTGTGCATTTGCCTCACAATGCATGCAACCTGAGGAAAGGAAAGCAAAGCTCACTGTAGTCATTGTACTGTCTTGTTCCGTCTTGTGCTGTCCGCACATGTTTGCACTTGTGCACTTTACGTATAATTTATGTCGTCCCTGTAGTTCTGTGCTGTTCTGTGTTTGTCTTATGTAGCACCTTGGTCCTGGAGAAACGTTGTTTCGTTTCACTATGTACTTGTATATGGCTGAAATGACAATAAACTCCACTTGACTTGACTTGACTTGACGTAGTTCATGTTTCTTATTTTACAATACTGTAGTGGATTTTTAGAAATCCACTTAGACTGATCAAAACAATGACCAAAGAGACCAAGTGAATTAAATCGGATCATTATGTCTAATCAGAAATCTCTATGGCATGTCCGGTATCATTTTAACAGCAAAAATGCTACCTGGTGGGATCCACCTCGAAACTGATCATCTGCAACTCAGGAGACGTTATGACTCCACGAAGGAGTGGCTCCAGAAGCTTCTGCAGATACGTAGCACCGTAAACCTGGAGAGGATTTAGAACAAACAGAAAGAGCAAGAATAAAAAAGGCAAGGGGGGGGGGGGGGGGTAGACACACAAAGGAAAATGAAGGAGAGCGGGGAAGGATGGACATGGAGAAAAAAAAACATTAAACAAATCCTCAAAGACACACTTCCTTATGAAAAACGTGTGGTTCAGTAAAGAGGCTTTTGGGTTTTGCATTGCCGCCATGTGAACCAACCTTAAAACAAAAGGTCATGATTTTACTGGCCAGGCTGTTCCCTCTGAAGAGTGTTTGCATGGAGTCAGCAAGCTCGACCTCCTTAGAAAACATATTCCACAGCAGCTGGTAGAGGAGGTGACGCGAGTCAAACAGTGTGACCAGCACCCGAGCCAGCTCGTCCTGCCCGGGAACACAAACACACATGACCACACGGAGAGACTAATAACACAAAAACCACAAACCACGACATGTACATTAAGACCCGGCACCGGATTTACTGTTCATGTTTTCACACATTTACATACACAAATATGGCAAAAGCCTCATGAAATCTAAATGATGTCTAATCAGCCTGGAAAGTGATGTACAGGCAAAGTTAAAGGTCAGAATGGAAGACAGCCCTTCCTTTTTTTTTTTTTTTTTTAAACTATAAACTGCAAAAAAAAACCTTAGCAAGTAAACATATCTTGAATATAATCACATTTATTGAGTATTTCCTATTATAAGATTACAATATTATTAAGCCTTTTTCTAGATATTTTACTCATTTTCAAGCTTACATTGCCTTACTCTATTAGCAGAGACACACACACACGCGCGCTTAGGTGTTTATTTCAAAAAAGAAGCAAAATTGTCTGCAAATTTTAAGCCTGAAATTAGTAAATATGTTGAGAAATAGGCTTAACAATCTCATAATATTAAATATTAGATTTTTTTTAAACTTATATTCAAAATATCTTCACTTGCTAAGATATCATTTTTTTGCAGTGTAATAATTATATATAACCGGTACCAGAAACACATTATGATCGCTTGATGATGGTTTTTACATTGCTGTCACATGCACAAAGCCACAATTCTAAATGTACTGTATTGGAGAATTTAGTTTAAAAATATCTCGTATTACTTTGTAGCAGGGTCTGGCTGAAATAAAATTGATTTTTACTGACGATTTAATAATTTAACAATTTAATAATAAAAAAAATAAAAATCATTTCTATGAAATGAGGACTGTTAAATTGTATTTGTTTAAAATGTCCTGTCCTTTTAAGGCAAATAGACGACGTCAATAAGAGATAGCGAACAATCGTATGAAATAAAATAAATTCAGACTAAATAAGTAGGAAACAAAACACCTGGGGGTGTGCAGTCACAGGAAAATAATCAACAACAGGACAGTGTGATGTGGCCCGATGTGAAGCAGAGTTACTGATATTAACCCTGAAGTGGACTAGTTTCCAGTAAGAGCACATCGGAAGTGTTTTATTCCTCTTATACCACAGCAATTTGCCAAGGATTACAATTTACTTATTCAATATATAAAGCATTTCACTTCAAGTCGTACTGTGTATGGTTATGCATGTGACAAATAAAAATTTGAATTTGAATAATGACACTTTTTATCAGTTTATTGTTACACCACACTACAGGTTGTGTTATCCTATTGGTCACTGGGAATTCAGCAGAATAACAAAATTCCCTTGATTCAAACCATGAATCAGAGACATGATTAGCTCTCTAACAGCGTGTTTTCCATCTATATCAAACTTTAGTCGGGCCCCACTTTGTGGTTTTTAAAACAGTCCAACTTGAAGATTTTGTATTTTGGCTGTTGTGAACCAAAAAGCCTGAACATTAGTACAGACCCACTGAGAACAAGGCACCACATTGGCCAGCGCCATGGCGATGGGTAGTTCTCCCTGATCGCCCATCATGGTGACGAGCTCGACGAGCCTCTCGAAGCGGTCGGCCAGCACCGTCTCGGCCAGTGTGTCGAACTCGGTGCCCTGCTGCAGGATCTTGGTCAGGACCTCCATGAAGGTGGCACGGGTCTGCAGGTCCTTGTGGTAGCCCAGACCTGGCACAGGACAGGGAAAAAAGACAACTAAGAGGGAGCAGGGCCGAGTTGTTTCCAATAATTCAAATTCAGAAGATATTAATTTCTTAATGAGGAAACTGTAGCATTTTATTTTTACTTTGAGGAATTGCAATTTATTATTAAAAACACAAAAAATGTGATATTATGCACAAAACAACACATTTATTTTTTTGTTTTATTTATTCTGAATATTTAGCTGCTCAAAGAAATCTCTGTAATGTACATTTGCATTAGCAATGTATGCAATGTATAATAATTAAGCAAATATTTTTGATAATGAAATGTTTAGTTTAACACAATCAGCAGTGAACATTTATTTCTTCTATGAAACATCACGTCATCAAACGATGAAAGAAATATAGAAATATATCAAATAAAATACTGATTAATATTTAAAACACTCCTCACTGCACTGCACTTTTTTTAGCAGCCATAAAAACAAATAAAGTTAACAGAGTGGGCGAGATGGTGATAAAATGACTCAGTCAGCGATTCCTCGGTTCCAGTTCATCAGGCTTTTGGTTTGGATTGATTTTCCCTTCACCAATGCTCACCAATGGAGTGCATGAGGCCGCTGTCCACGTTGGCATTGAGCAGGTTGGACATGGCCAACACAGTGCAGTGGCGCAGAGACGCCAGGCGTCTCGACATGCCCCGCTTACGGCCGGCCACCTGCTGTCCGTCGTCCTCTGGCTCGCTGCAGTCATTCAGCAGGTTCATAAAGAGTGTGAAGTACCTGAGGGAGGGAAGACAACGTGCTGGGATAAAAGCTCAAACTACAATTATCCTGTTCACACAACACACTCTTACTTTCAAAAATTGTTTTTCATTCACATGCTAGTAAAAGTATGCTCCTAATACAGTATGTTAATTGAGTGCCATTACTTAATAACTAAGGCTGGATGAACTTGTGTTTAACTACATGTACACATTTGGCTTATTTGGTGTGCGGCTTGTTTAAAAATGTATGCAACATTAGCGTTTGCTGTGCAATGCCAATATAAATAATGAAGGCTGTAATGCAGGATGTGGCACGCTTTTCATAACTAGGGTTGTGTCTCAAATCGTAGACCTGTGTACTATTCTAGACAGTTTTGAGTATTAAAAGTTAACCACTTTCCCTATCTTTGAATTTAAGACCTCCCGTGTAGCCTTCAAACTTACTGAAAAGATATGAGTTTTATGTACTCATCTCCAGGATCTTCTCATTCATGACAACATTCACGACGATGGGGGAAAGATTTAGAGCAAATAACGGCACTCATCAATGTGTTTAACATCTCCATGCTACTGCAGTCACAAATACGCATCCCAGAAACTGCTCTTTTCACATTTTATAGGTTGATATGGAAACCTGATGGATGCTAATGTTATAGCTCTGAGTGTACTCTAGTGGATCTCTCTTTTAATCCTCCACATCAAGTATCAAACTGGCCTAACACCTGATACTGACCCAATTGCTATGGTGCAGTATGTGTAATATAATGTCACTACTACTTCCAGTAAATAATACTTTTTTGTCAATACAGAATAAAGTTATTAAGTTTTATATATATAATATATATGCCAGTTGATAGTCAAAATGTTTGACTGTTATCACTTCATTAACCATTTCAAATATCTATTAGTTTCACCTCCTACAGATTTAGAAGCACTTTGCTGTCTTACATGGAACCTTTATTTAACTATTACAACATCTGCAATAATTACTTAAGTACACTGTTACATAAATTACTCCCTGGATTCTATATGGTATAATAAGATAATAAAATGGTATTTTATATACAGAATAATATAGTATAACATTTGTAATCATTGTGTAGTTTGCAGCTTAACAACTACACCACCCAACCACGCTATTATAGCTAACAAACTAACTAAAAGTCTGTAGGGATCATGTGGATGCTAACTGCTCTACAAAAGCCTGTTCAGTTATTGGAAAATGCATCGTTTTAATGAAAGACTCATAGGACAAAGGCATGGATGTGTGAAAACAGTGTGTGTAGTTCCACGGTGCTGTTAAGACGGTCTTACTTAAGGAAGAGCTGAGACTTGGCCTCCATGAGTTCCACCCCGTCTCCTTCCTCCGGTTGGAGCGGTAATCCAGCCAGCAGAGACACCACAGCCTCCATACTCGCCTGGTCCAGATCCCTATCAAACGCAAATTCATACACTCCAGCACAAGTACTGTGAATATTAACATCCCAAAGCACTTTCGTACATGACTGCCTTCTAACACAAAAGTCTGGTACTCTGAATTTAAATTTACTCCATCTTCCCTTCCCTAACTATTTAACACTTCCTAATTAAACTCCATCCATGAAATGTAAGGTCACAAACCTTAAAAATATTCAGGGCAAAAATATTCAGGGCATTCTTTTTTTTCCATAGTATGTAGAAGGTCATGCTAACTAGCTAACTAACTAACTTCCAAAAAGTTTGATGTGGTGAAGTTATCTGTAAAAAAACAGAAGTTTGTTTAACATCTCTGGAAGGTGTCACACTACATGTAACTATAAACAGATAAAAGTGTCATTCATTAATAACTTAATAATGCAATCACTGCAAACTCCTGTGGGCCATGCTGTTTTTGGAAAATAATCAACTTTGTCCTGGCAACTTACCTCGTCAGACACTTGACGTCATCGTCAGCAGCCTGGTTGGAGGTTCCCATTACCCAGTCTGTCAGATACTCCACCATCTTATTCCTGAGACATACACACACATCAGATCAGTTCTGCCTGAGCAGTGCTTGAAGAGATAATCTGACCGCTCTCTCTCACCTGAACTTCATCTCCTGGCAGAAGGACAGATCATCTCTGCGCTCCATCATCACCTCCACCAGTTGGCACAGCTTGGTTTTGATCTGGATGGCATGGACCATGTTGCCCAGAATGCGCACGTACCTGCCAGCACAGTCCCGACAAACTACTGACCACGCGGTGTGAACTGTGCAGTAAAGGAGATAAACGTGATGGGCGGAGTTCTTACCTGACCAGGTTGAGCATCATGGTCTCGATGCTGGCCTGGCCCAGATGTTCAGAGCTGCCTTCTGTGTGGTTATCTAACAGGTTCTTCATTATGGCGATGGTCTGCTCCACAAACTGCGTGTTTGTCTCATTGATTGGCACCTGGAAGAGACACAGCACGGCAAAACACAATGCACATGAAACGAACAAGAAGAAGAAAAAAAAATTCAGTGTACATAAATTCTATTTACACCAAATACCATTTGCTAAGACATGTTCAAGTTTTGCTTCTTTCATGAACTTCAAACTTGATTAAGGGAAATGATATCTACATGTTCGTCAAATTACCGTTATCTTTCTGCCATGAAAATCTCAATACTGTAAACACTGACCGGTCCTTGTGCTTCGAAGAAGCGGCTGATGCTGTTCTTGAGCTTGTTGAAGAGCATGGGGTAGAGAGCCGGGCTCAGCTCCAGACCCACCAGGTCCTTGACGTTGTTGCGGATCTGCACGCCCTTTTCATGGCTGCACACCATGAGCGAGAGCAGCCGGTCCAGGAACTTACTGAGTGGCGTCTCGGCATTGCCCTCACATGAGCCCATGGACACCATGGAGCCCTTCCGCTCGCTCAGCGGACCCATCGGGGGGCTGTAGGTAGCCGGGCCTGGGGGGTTCCTCTGCTGCAGACACACACCGCCCAGCGCGCACAGGAATCCCGTCATGTTGATCCACTCCTGATGAAAAAAACAAGCAGTTCATGTGTTGTTTTGGTACACTCTACAGCACATTTCACACCTTTCATAAACGCATGGCTCAGACATACCTGACAGTCTTCTAACTTTGTTTTTGGGTGGTTCAGGATTAACTTGGTGGCATGCTCCCATTTCACATGCGTGTCCTCCCAGGCCTGTAACAGCAACATAATGTTAGCAACAAACTAGTTTGCATAGATTCTATAAATTCATGAGGATTTTTCATTTCATATATACATGGGCCATTCTATAATTGGTAAAACATTCCATATCTGTAAATGTCTCTGATGCACAGTCATCGATATACACGTTATTTTTAGTATCTTAATACATGATCGTATTTAACAAGTAACATAATAATAGAGCTGACTTGAAACCTTATTTTTATTGGCTTGGTTTTGTGTATATTTTGCTTAAAAACATTTGGGTTGTAAAAAAATATTCATGTAAAACAATATTGGCAAAATTGTATGTGTCAGAGAAACCACAGCCAGCTACAGACTTTTTTCTATGGCTTTAGAATTCACAATTATATCACAATAATATATCCTCAGTTAGAGAGTGACCTGACTAAATATAAATATGTAAATAAATGTTCATACAGACATACTATATTCATTTACACATCCTGACATCTTCATTCCTAATGACTGGCAACAAGAAAGCCTTTTATCACCTTTGCTTATTTTGTGCACGTCTTCTTAAAAGCGCATAAGAAATTTGCATAAGAAATGAGTGCAGTAGGATTCCATGGAGGCCCCAGAAACTTTTAAGGCTCTAAAGACTTTTCTGAACAAGTCAGTTTCCAAAGGAGTTTTGGATCCCTACTGCAACGTGACCAATTGTTGTGTGAGGTAAACTGAATGATGGGTTTGACTTGTTAGCATACGGCAAAAGTACAGCAACAGGGCAAACAAGGTGAAAGCTGAAGATGAGGTCAACATTACTGCAGCTTTTTAAAGTTTTCCTCCAGGGGTGTTACTCATCTTAGGTACCTGACCAAAAATATTACATAAATGACAAAACACGCACGCGCACACGCACACATGCACACGCACACACCTTATCCAAATTATGGTTTTACCAAATAATACCAGTTCAAGGGCGTACATACAGTATGTTATGTATCCACACAAAACAGCCCATAATACAGAAGTTGGGGGAAATCAGTATCGCTTGCAAAAATATTTACAAACGTAAAAAGTTCTGACTGCATAAATATTCACCCCCAATACTGTGATTCCCCTAAATTAGTTCTTTTGTGAAGGATACTGTGACAAAAGTTCAGCTTGCTAATAAAATAAAGTTTTGATTCAATTACAATGAACTTACAACACATACTGTATTCTACAGACATCTGGCAACCTCACTTTACTCATTCAGCGTTTGTGTTTTCTGAGCAACAGTGTAGCCTGGTGGCAGCCTCATAGTCACCTCCATGTGACTGTGTGTCTCTTAGGCTTTCTGAGACTGGACATTTCTATTCGCTTTGATTTTATTAGTGGTGCAGTCTACGCTATGCAAGCATCACAATTATTATTGTGCGAGTTTATTCTTCTTCTTCTGTTTCTTATTATAGTTTTCAGACACTTTTCTGGTGCATAAATAGTCCCTCAGTTTTTGACCCACTGTTGAGAAACGTAGCTCAAAACATGCGGCCCCACTGGGACAGGTGTGCTATTGCTTTTCTCAGCGTTCCCATGTGCACTTCTCAGTTTGCGGCCCATAGAGAATGAATGGGGAATAAAACACAAGTGTAGCAGCTCGGACATCGTTCGTATCACATATCACACGTCGTTCGTGACATGCTCGTATCACATATCCTCTCGTACATCTTAGGGAGTGGACCTGGCATGCACACATTGCAGAATTCGGAATTTGTGCCAGAAATGTCTGGAAAATGGCGTTATTCCTGGCCCCGTAGACAATAATGGGAAGGATTGGAACCCGCTAACTCCCACACCACCAGTGGCACTGACATGAATGACATGTCCAAGTGTTCGCCTTGGTCCAGAGGATCAGGAATTCCCATTCGGGAATTGATCCCATGTGCACGTCGCGTGGAATTTGCTGTCGGGTTTCATAATACACACTAACGAAAAAAGAGTCTAGAGGAGCAAACAGAGACACTGATTAGATTTACTATCTCCATAGGAAATCTTCAGAACCTAACTAGTCCCGCACCGTTTGACTCACAGACACGGATCATACCTCAAATCGCTCGGGATGTGTGTGCGGGTGAGGAGAACTGCTTTATGGGTATTCTAATGACATCAGGTGCACGCAAACGGACTGCCATAGAACCTATTATATTAAAAACGTGAGTTAAATACAATCGTTACGGCTACCAATATAGGTCAAATTAGTTACGCTTCAACAACCGCGTACACACATGTAGCTCCCCCTCCTGAAAGCTGCATATTGGTGTCTAATTTTGCACGGGCAAGCACCACTCACATTTTCATCAGAAAACGTAAATTCTAGTTTTTATATCGTTATTATATATATATATTAATAATATTTTCATCATTTTGAAAGTTCCCTCAGGACAAATGAAACACGGCAGCAGGTCATGTCTGGTCCACGGGTCTTGACTTTGACATGTGTGGTCTAAGCTGTGGCATGTAACACTATACCAATATCCAAATAAGAGGATGTAACACAGAGGTAAATATATATATATATATGTCTGCTGTAAACATACACTGAATGTATACGAAATGAGCAAAAAAAATCAAGCAATACTTGATACTGCATCGTCATGTAAGTCATATTTTACAATCATCTTTATTTTATATAATTTTTATTACAACAGTAGCAGTGTGGTATAGGTGGTGAGAGGAATAAATGGAAAATATTTTAACCAAAAAAAAAAGTCTTTTGATTGTGTAAGGTTAAATACAACAAATATGTATTGACGTTATCAAATATATGTTGCCAGAATAGTTGGCATCCTTCATGTTTGGATTATTTTAGTCTTGTGTACACTATAAATAAAATATGACAAAATGTACATTTGCATTTTTTCCCTTTTATTTTATTTATTTTTTTATTTATTTAATTTATTTATTTTATTTTAATTTTTTTTAGTGCTGGAATACAATGATAATTTGGTTTGCAGTTCTCTATACATAAAATAAAGATTTTTGAATTGTAAAAATGACTAATTTAAAATTTACTTTAGTATACTTCAAAATTTGACACTGATTTTAACTCAAATTTTATAACGCAAAATAAATTAATATAATTTATGCAGTGGTAATGATTTTTGGTTTTCATGTCAGTGTATCACTATTATTTGTTATATTTGAATAAAAAAATACACAATAACACCAGTAGTGTGATTTTTTTTTTAATCACAACTACAAACCAATACTCACCAAACGATATTCAGCTAACAGAAAAATAAACTGCTGTTTAAGTTGTATTACTCGGTAAAGGCCAATAAAAATAAAATAAAATAAATGATGATAAAGTGAATTAATTTCCCTGACCTCAGTGTTTCCAGGTGTGGGATGCTCTATCCTCCTGAGCAAAGCCATTACTCTCTTCTGTAAGGCTGAGCGACCTGGAAAAAAGACACACACACACACACACACACACACACACACAGAGCTATTGCTGCCCTCTTCTGGTAGCGCTCTTACAGTAGACTTTTCATGTTCATACTTTTTGTTATTTGTTAAAAAGCTGAACCTGTGGCCATCATGTTGCTGACGGAGGCGAACTCCATGAAGGTGTTGTAGTTGGGCAGGATGGTCTGCACGGGCACCTCGTCCACGCCACAGCGGATGTCAGCCTCCTCACACAGGTGCCTGAAGCAGGACATGGCCACCAGCACGGCCTCCATGTCTGGGCTCCACAGGAACATGTAGAGACACACCTCCAGCTTGGCCTGGGCCTGCCTGCACGTGGGGATGCTGCTGCCCGTCGCAGCACGCTCCTGTATGCGTCAAAAGAGAAGAGATTTCCAGGATTAGAGATTCAGAGAGCCTGAAAATTAGACAGACATCATTGAAAAACTCATAAAATCAGCTTAAGAGTTAATCTGAAGAGTTAAGGGCACTTTTACACTTGACAGCATGCCATGGCAGCTTGGTAACTAATCCAAACTCAGGAATATATCCATCCACACCCTACTCACACCGCTGTGTTAATCAATTCAATTCAATTTTATTTGTATAGCACTGTTAACAGCGAACACTGTCACAAAGCAACTGTTACTCACACACATATAACGAACAACGCTCACATAATGCTACCTGTGTGTAAGACTTCTCTTAAAAAAAAAAAAAAGAAAAAATCCACAATGTTCACAATACATCCTTAAATATATGTATTACGCAATATGATTTTCTGAGAGATCGTGACAGCTTTTGATACATTTTTGTTTGCATTTTTAATAATTACAAACTGACTGGAGGCAGCTGAAGTTTTGTTTAATTATTTTGTAATTGTACTCCTTAAAATGGGGGGGAAAAAAAAAAAAAAAAAAAAAAAAATTCTCTTCACAGTTAAATATTTGTATTAAAAACTAATAACAAAATAAATTACATTTACATATATTTATTTATAAATAAATAAATAAATGTATTTATTAAACCATTTTATTATTATTTAACACTTAATATTAATTAAATAATATTAATATTATTTAATATTTAATATTTAATATATGTTATAATAATGTATAATACATATTCCTACGTTATTTAGAGCATTTTTTAGACACAACACTACTGTATTGCTGGCAGTTTTTTTAGCGTACCTATATATCTAAATTATTATTGTGTGTGGTTTATGGGAAATAGTGAACCTGGTTTTGAAATCTGAAAAGAAAAATGTCACTCAATAAACACGGCATTGGCAAAATATTGGCTCATCAAATCGAAAACATGTTCAATCTGATGGGATCAGTATTGGAAATCATCCTTATCATCGAGTGCTGAAAGTCAGGATTACAAATTTAAACAAAGATTGGAAGCTGGTCTGAGACGGTGCATCAACACTTATGGCGTTGATGCAGGACAGCCAAGTGCATTACACATCTACATTAGCATCCAAGCTTCAGTTTCAGTTATCACCATTTAGGTCTTGAAGCTGCAGCTTCTGAAAGATCAGATGAACATATGAGATATAAAACAAAGCCAAGAAGCTGAGATATCAAATATTTTGCTATGAACTTCATGTGTCCAAGTGAAATATATTACAGATCAGAAGAAGACTTGGGATGTAAACAGAGGGAAGAACATCAGATGGCTCACTTTGTTCCGGAGGAGGAACTTGTTCCTGCAGATGAGGATCTCTCGGAGCCACTTGAGAATCTCGGTGCTGTTGATCAGCTGGTGGCCGATGAGCTTCGAGCAGATGAAGTAAAGAACCTGGGAGCTAATTATCAGAACAAACAAATCATGCTCAGGGAATCACAGGTTCAGGAGATCAGGATCAAGAAGCAGGATGTGGGTTCGCACAGGGGTCAGCACTCCTACGGTCCAAGAGGAACCAAGTAATGGAATATTTTTGGTTTCCTAAAGAACCTTGAGGGATCAATTCTGTATCAGGTGGGGTTTATTTTAAAGTGAAGGATTAGAAAACAGGACCTAGATTCGAAGCCGCATCTAACCTACAGATCTTTGCTCAGATGTGTGGAGGTCAGTTCTGCTAAGCCGTACCTGATGTCCCAGAAGGTCTCCATGGGAGCGTCAGGATTCCACAGCTCAATGATTTCTGGCTGATGCAGGACCAGCAAAGCCTTCACAACAGAGAAAATCTGATTTATCCCAGGAACATGCTCGCTGGAATACATTGTAATAAATAGCTAATGCTGTGCTCGAATAAAGCTCGTCGCGCAAACTTTGGATTACTCCTACTGTGAAAGTCGGGAAGGTCTCCTCCACCCTGAGTTCAGCCCATGATGTTAAATCAACATGGCTGCTCACATCAACAGCACCTTTAAATGAGTTACACCGTATACTGTATCCTACTATTTGCTTTAGCTCATATCAATATACGGACATATCCACTTGTTAATTCTATAACGCTGACTATACAGTTTCAAGGAGGTAAATATACATCATTCATATCACTAACATAATTCAAAACACAATTCATAATTGAATATGATGACATTTTATTGGTTCCAAGAAAGCGTGTTTTGCTAAATAGCCACATAACACGCAAAATCTGCTCGATCATAAATAAATATGATCATAATGTAAATGTTTGGACAAGCAAAAGCTACTATAAAGTGAACTACAATGGAACTAAGAATTAACTAATTAAGAATTCTAAGAATTAATAGTTAGCAACACTAACAGGACAAAAACTAAGCTACAACTAGAGAGCTGGGCAATATGGCAATATAGTATCAATATCATGATAAACGATACATCAGTATCTACTTTCCTGAGATTGTGAGTATTGTCAGTATTTTTATAACAATGACAAACTTTCACTGGAAGTAGCTAGCTACATGTTTATATTTTGTGAGCAATCTTTAAAACTGTAAAATGTTCCAATTTGTTTTGTAAAGTTTTATAGACATTATGTAATTTAACCTATCATGTGTTATAACATGCTGTTGAAAGAGAGATCATGTGACATGTTGAGATTGACTAAATCAGCTGTTTCAGGATACGTGTTTTACACAGCATGACCGCGTACGTCTCACCTCCATGGCCTCCTGGGAAATTTCCCCCAGGTTGGCGAGGGGCACCAGCTGCATGAGCCCTTTGATGAGCTCGGCTGTGCTGCTCTGGATCTCCTGACCCTGCTTCCCTGGGTTCTGATGCAGACACGGAGAAACACATGGGTAACTGCCCTTAGACTTCCATTACAAGTGAGTTTACAGTAAACAGGTTTCCTCTTCTTTTCCCAGTACAGTGAAAGATCCTTAATCAAAATCCTTAATTAATCACTCACTCACTCACTCACTCTACAGAGGCAGCAGACTCAGGTAATCCTTTAAATATTATAATTTTACCCACAGGAAAGATTAAAATGATAAAAAGCTCACATGGAGCAGGAGCTTGGGGTCGGCATGGATGAGCTTCACCAGAGCCAGCAGCAGATACTTATGACTCCTGGTGTCCAGGTCAGTGGTCTTCTCTTTAAACTTCAGACTGGTCACCTTCTCCTTAAACGTTAGACTCTAGCGCGGAGAGAGAGAGATTAGAGATCAGTCATAATCAGTTTACAATCCACATAAAAGCCCACCATCATCATCATCTCTTTTAAAAGATTCCCCAGTCAATATGAACGCTCACTACTTAAGGTATAAATTAACGCTGTTGTTGATCCTACATAGTGCTCTACATGCTCAATACATGAACACCATTTAAGATTCAGCCACAGAGGATTTGCTTACTCGTAAGGTCATTTTTAGTGAACATAATTTCATCCACGTTATACTTTATTATTAAAATAATAATTTATTTAAAAAGCAGGCCATAAATGATATGGCTTTTCTTCACATCAAGTGACAAATGGGTCATTTACACAAAAAGTTTATCATCAAAAAAACCCAAAAAAAACCTTAAGATTGATTAAAAAAAAAAATGACTGAAATATTTCAGACTTATGTTAATTCTATCAAAACACAGAATTTTAAACATTTAATTGATGACACACACACACACACACTCTCACCGTCATGCGCAGGGGAGTGTGAATGCTGCAGCCCAGTGTCTCAGCAAACATGATGCGCAGCTCGCCTGAGTAACAGTAAACTGCGTCGATCTTGGGCCACCAGTCGAGTGGAGACTGCAGCAGGACAGAGGAGGCTTAGCAGCGTTGCATCTTAGCATTACCTTAGCATTTAACACTTGTCTTAGACTGACTTCTAACACACCCAAGCCTCATTCCAAAGTCTTGGCATCTCAGCCTTCTCCCAAAATCCTAGCATCTCAGCCTCATCCTAGAATCCTGGCACCTTAACCGTGTCCCAACACCTTAGTATCTTTGCCTCATCCTAGCATCTCAGCCTCATCCTAGCATATTAGGGTCATTTCAAGCATCTTAGTCTTATCCTAGGATTTTAGCTTAATTTCTAGCCCCTTAGCCTCATTCCTAGCCTTGTTCCTAGCATCTTAGCCCAGATTTCAGATGAAGGCAGAGGCTGGCCATACCCTCAGCAGCACTTACGTTTGTGATGATTCTGTGCAGGGAGTTCACCAAGACAAAGTGGAAGGTGGATGGTGAAGATGAAGCCAAGCAGACCTGGGAGAAGAACAGCACAGTGAGAAAGAGAAAAGAGGAAAAGTAGCAGTAAAAACTTCTACTAAACACAGTAGAGTTTTACACCACTCATGTGAGAAATAAACATATAGAGTTATTACTCATTATGACTCCTTAAAGCTCACTGTAAAAGTGTAACTGTGATAATCCTAACGCTGAGAAACTACAAGGTGATGACGATGATGATGTTGATGATGATCTCACTTTAAACTGCTGGTTATTGTGTGGGTTGATGCGGAAGCAGGAGACGAAGCAGTCGATCATCAGGTCCACGTCTGCACTCTGACAGCCTGCACCACGTGAGAACGGCTTAGCGGGGTTAAACAGAAGAGCCTAGGGGAGAACACACACACACACACACGCGGACATACAGTTTTCTGATAGAACCGACACAGCCCTGGTTCTCAGTGTGAAGTGGAGATCAGTAACTATTATTAAAGTAGTGCTAGTTATTACAGGACTGCAGCAGTTACAGGAAGATGTTCATTTTCTAATCTAAAGCTCAGTACCTGTAAAACAAATATAATATAATATAATATATAATATATATATTAAACATATTTACATACATACATACATATATATATATATATATATATATATATATATATATATATATATATATATACACAGTCAGGTCCATAAATATTGGGA
>CM075019.1:3410019-3498753 GCA_037576675.1 Pangasius sanitwongsei
ATTGTGGTGGTGTATAGAGCCAAAAATGTTAGAATTGTGTCAATGTCCCAATATTTATGGACCTGACTGTATATATACACACACACACACACCTCTGTATAACAGCAATAGACCCTTCAGCTCAGTGCTGTAAATATTCATGCATTTGAGACACACACCTTCAGATCCACCATGATGGACTGCACCAGGAGGAAGATGACGGAGTGATCCTCCCAGTTGACGTAAGTGGAGGCTTTACACAGTTTGACGCTGGCGATGGCTGCGCTCTCCGTCAGCTGCTTGCTGCCCCCATGTCCAGCCAGAGCTTTCCTCAGACTCTCTATAAACAGTTTCTAAAACAAAACATGGACAAGCAGGACACTGCAGTGAAGATTTAAGCAGTAATGTGTAAATAATCTTATAATGTCATACTTAAAGACATTTTACAATAAGGAGCACAGTAAGAAGTTAGTGGCAGTGAAAGAAAGAAACAGGAAGAAAAAGTAGTGAAATAAAAATGGTGGCTCCCTTTTTTTTTTTTTTTTTTTTTTAAACTACGGCATGGTATGTGTACCTTGTTGACCTTGCCCTCCTCCAGAGGCTCTCGTGACAGCTCCTGTATAATGTTGGGACAGAGGATGAGGAGGATGATCTGCAGCGGCCACACGGCTGCCTTCCTCTTCGCACTCTCAGCAAAACTGTCCACCAGGTCAAAGAGCTTCTCTGCACAGTCTGAGACCGAGACCAACACACATACACACACACACACACAATGCATACACAACAACTATTATCTATGTTACTGAAGGATAATGAGAGAGACGATATTAGTCCGGGCCTCACCAGCCATGTCTGTCTGTGGTCGCTGGTACAGCATAGTGAACTCGTCTGGGTAATTCTCCACCCAATTCCAGAATGCCTTCACACACACACACACACACACACACACACACACACACACACAGAGTATTGCACAGTGAGGCAGTGAGGCAGTGAGGCAGCTACCTTCTGTTTCAGACATATCTTGCAGTCTACACAATTCTTTTGGGTGCAAAACAGTGCACTATATAGTGAACACGGTGTGGTTTGGGACATGCACACACCTTCTCTAGACTGTAGATGATGCTCAACTGTGCAGGCTTTTTCAGGACTTTAAATTTGAACACCGTTTCTGAAGAAGATGAGAAAATCGTATTTTATGATCCTGCTGGAAAAAAAAGACTAAACAGCATAGTCTGTGACTGATATGAACATATCTGATATGGGGCAATATATATCATTTTTATTTTAATATAATTTTATATGAACATTTTTTTTTTATTCTGCTTTGTTTATTGCAACGAGGTGTCACAAAAGTGCATCATTTTTCTACATAATTTCCATTTGATTCAATGCAAGTGTCCCAGCACTGCATTGTGCAGCCACTGATATTGAGGTTGTGATCTGACTCACCCTCATATACAGTAATATAGAAATCAATTCTTGTGAGGGTTTAGATGTTGTTGTTTAAAATAGCATCATGTTCATGATTTTCTAATTTTGTATCAGCAGTTTATGGTCTGCAGTAATATCGACTGGTTTTATAAGCCAAACAATTTCTCAGTCAGGTCCTAAAATGCATATATATCAACAAGTATGTAGAGGAAAGAGTCAGTTTTAAGTTTCTAGGTTTTAAATGTGTTGTACTGATGACGAAATACCGTGATGGAGAAATGACAGACCTTGCAGGAGTCTTTTGAGTTTGGAGCAGTCCACGTTAATGTGGCGGATGAGCTCAATATCATGGACATCCACCGTGTCTTCTGAGCACACAGTCAGTTCCTGTAACCTGCACGGATGGAGAACCTCGTCAGTACATCACACAGTTACAGAGAGACTGACAGACAGACAAACACTCTGTGTGCGTTTGTGTGTGTGCGTGTGTGTGTGTGCGCGCGTTACCGGGTGGAGATGCGGCTGAAGACGGCGTTGAAGTTGTTACAGCTGAGCGAGAACAGAACCCCGGAGGCGGAGCTGCGCAGCTCAGCAGCGTACTGACTCCCCTCTCTGTACGTGTGGATGAAGTGACAGATCTCTGGCAGGAGCTGCTTCACCAACATCGTCTCGTCGAGACGCATACAGTCCTTCGGTTGCTAGAGAGAAACGGATGGAGAGAAAGAAACAGATAGAGAGAGACAAAGACAGAGAGAGAAACAGAAGAATCCGGGTGGGGGGTGGGGGGTGGAGGGGAGACCAGAGAGAAAGACAGAGAAAAAGAGACAGACATTTTAGTTGCAGAAAGCCAGAGAGGGAAAGAGAGAGAGACAGAGAGAGATAAATATAGACAGAAATAGAGAGATACAAAGAGAAAGATAGAGATAGAGAAAGTCACAGGAGATGTCAGAGATGAACAGACATAGAGAGAGAGAGAGAGAGAGAGAGAGAGATGCAGAAAGATGGCTGACCCTTTACACCAATATCAGAATAAATAATAATCAGAATTCCTGGGACAAATCCAGGACCAAAACCTGAGCCGAGGGAGAAATCAGTCTTACATACTGTACGTAAAGTGAGATTGTAATAAGCTGAACCTGAATTCAATGTTCACTTTAGGCAACAAAGCGAACATTAAGACATGAAGACATGAAGACTGTGAGTCCAGTGCAGCAGGAATGCTGAGGGGGGGAAACAGTGTGAAAACGTTACAGCAAGACGAGGAAGCATCTGCAAAACTCATCTACTGCAGCTGGCAGATGCAGAACATCTCAGGCGGTTAAGGAGGCCTTGGGATGGGGATGGGGGGGGGGCTGGGGGACACAGCGCGAGAGAGAGAGAGACAGAAAGAAAGAGGAGGGGTATTGGGCGGGAGACAGGAAGGGCAGAAGGCAGCTCACCCCCGCGAGGCACTTCTCCAGCGTGTCCAAGATGATGAGCTGCGATAGATAGAGGTTCTTCTCTGCAGCCTCGCCAAAAATTCTCTGCAAGAGAGGCACGAGAGTTAAGTCGCATATACACTGCATTGTGTGTGTAGTGTATGAAAGTCTGGGCTGTGTTTCAAACACACTTTTCACTGACTAAGCAGTAACAACTGATGCATTAATAGCAGAATTTGTATTCACTGTCAAGTTTCCTGTTCCTCCATTGGTTTACTATACTTGTGTGTTCACCTGTTCTGTGTTTTACCTGAATTAGTTTGGTTATTTATTCCGTGTTGCTTCTTTTCTTCCTTGCGAAGTCTTGCCAATCACACTGTACATTTCTGAGTGCTGTTCCTTGTCTCTTGTTTTCTTTTTTTTTTAAATTTAGCGTCTGTTTTACCATTTTCTGGGTACGGATTGTATTTCTTTGATATTTCCGACATGTTTATTGACATCTCGCATTAAATTATGACACAATAAAGTCGTCCAGTCTGGTGAAGTGTTTATTCACTCACCATATTGTTCACGTTCTTCAGTATGTTGGTGAGGCCGCTGATGACCAGCGAGAACTTGTACTTGGAGATGTTGATCAGACATTCTCTGTTGTGCTCCGTGCTGACTTTGGTATGTGTGTTCTGTTGCCCGACTTTGACTGGAAGCTAAAAATAAAAAAAAAACAATAACAAAAAAAACCCCGTAATATTTGCTTTCAAATGGGAAAGAGAAATGTGAAATGAGGTTTTTGACATAGTTCAAGTGGTTAAAGTCAGAACAACACCATTGCTAGGCAACTGGAAAGTATGTACACCAAGGACAAGCTAGCTGTTTGGAATATCAACATTTGTTTATTTAGTATTTATGGAAGGAGTCTCCAGTGTCAGTGATTCATGACAGGCAGTAAGTTTTCCACCATGGGAAAGTCTTCAGAACAAAAGAGTTTAAGCTTTGCAGGTTCTTGGTAACATGACAAGCTGCTTTTTTGTTTACACAACATTAAATGTAACTATAAATGGTTTTATATTAATAAATAACTAAATAATCATTGGCAAATTGCTGTGTAAAACACTTCAGGATGTTTTGTTATAGAAAAATAACCAACATGTGGTGATAGTAACTCGGCTGCACGCTGGGCCGTGTCACAACACCCTGTCGTTGATTATTTTCCTATAACAGCACATTCCGAAGTGTGTTACTCATTGTACAATCCTTAAAGTGGATGTTTTTAAGCCCAGCAGGAGTGATGCCAGAAATTTTCTTTCTTAACAAGATTAAACAGTGTTGGTGCGAGTGAAGAGTAAACACAAGCCGAAACGTGAGCACTCTTCAGTGAAACTTTCAGAACTTTTCATGAATATACACATGGATGAAGACTGGAAACGCAGCGCAAATGAAAGGCCTCTGTCTTCAGCGTTTTTTCGTACACATATTACCAATGTGGCTGAGCAGACGGCTGGGTCGTCATGAGAGCTTGGTAAAACCGGGCCCTTGTCTACCTCCCTCTCACTTGCACACACAGGAACAAAGATGTCTTTGGAGGGTGCCACACCCCTCCAGACCACAGCGGAACACCTGCAGCATCTCCTCATTCACTCAGTCACACACTCACACACACACACACACACACACTGCTGAAATTAGCCATCGTGCCTCTATCACTATGTAATAAATTAGCCTTGGGAGAAGAGGCATCTGGTTTATCCATCCTCGGGGCTCAGAGGAAGCCTCTGAGAAACATCATCAGAACCAGTGGAACCACAGTGCGGTGGATACACACACTGAAAAATCAACGAGATGATCTCACTGACCCTGAAGTCAGGGGAGAGGGAGACAGAACGAGGGCCACGTGTTTGACAAGTTACCAAACAGCAAGGAGAGGAAATGGAAATTAGAATCTCAGGACCGGACAGGCCGGAACACACACACAAACACACACACACACAGAAAACATGCTGACATCCATATTCATGCCAGGCTGACAAACACAAGGCCACTTTGTTTCAGTTCAGAACTTCCTTTAGGGTGCAGACAAGCCCTTGAGCACTTTGCCAAAAACTGCCAGGACTGCAGAGAGACCAGACAAGGAAAGTGTGCATCCCTTCACCTAGAACAGGAGGAAACACACACACACACACAGTCCCTGACATCCACCACAAATTATAACAGAACTGATTATCTCAGTTTACTCAACTTCAGAGAAAAATGTGAGGTACAAATACACAAATTTTTATTATAGAGACAAATTTTACCAGGCAGATATTTTTATTAGAGTTAATAAACATCATGTTACATCATGGACCCAACAGTGTCTCACAAACAAACCTGACATTTTAACGCTGGTTATTAGCTCAGAACCTCAACCTGAACCACTGCTGCAAAAATTATCACATCTCCTTCCCCGGAATTGACACAGAGACCACGCCTCCTTCCCTGGTGTTAACACAGAGACCACGCCTCCTTCCCTGGTGTTAACACAGAGACCACGCCTCCTTCCCTGGTGTTGACACAGAGACCACACCTCCTTTTCTGTGGTTGACACAGACACCATACCTCCTGCACTGAGACTGAGGCAGAAAGGCCACGCCTCCTTCACTGAGAGTGAGACTCAATGGCCACAGCTCCTCCGCTAAGACTGACATGAACCAAGGCCATGCCTCCTTCACTGAGACTGACATGAACCGGGGCCACGCCTCCTTCACTGAGACTGACATGAACCGGGGCCACGCCTCCTTCACTGGAACTGACATGAACCACAGCCACTCCTCCTTCACTGAGACTGACATGAACCGGGGCCACGCCTCCTTCACTGAGACTGACATGAACCACAGCCACTCCTCCTTCACTGAGACTGACATGAACCACAGCCACGCCTCCTTCACTGAGACTGACATGAACCGGGGCCACGCCTTCTTCACTGAGACTGACATGAACCGGGGCCACGCCTTCTTCACTGAGACTGACATGAATCGAAGCCACGCCTCCTTCACTGAGACTGACATGACCCGGGGCCACGCCTCCTTCTCTAATCAGAATCGCTGAATCCTTACACTCTCAGCCATTCACTCATGTCTCTATCAATTTTTATAAAAGATTTAAATCACCATATTCATCAAGACAAAGGTTAAATCAAGAACTTTAAGAGCTTCTTCAGCTTGTCCTTAATCTTTAAACATCGAAGTTTCCCTATCTGAGCAGAACCCTGTTAGAAAGCTAAGAACTTCACTGTCCAATCTTAATTCTCCAAGGCTCCTTGATAAATCTATTTTTCTAAAACACATACCACAGAAAAAAGGTCAAATCTTTAACCCTTAAAACTTCTTTACTTTTCCCTTAAAGGTTCTACGTAAAATCCTACATCAGTCGGTTCATCTATCAGAGAGGATTCCAGGTAGCAGATTATGGAGCTAAGAACCCTTAACTATCTCTTGGAGAACTTTTTCTAAAAGTGCAGTTTGTTTGTTGTTTTGCATTAAATCGGTGTAGAGTTATAAACCCTGCATAAGTCCTGCTAAAGCCAACTTCATAAAATCCTATTTTGCGATTATGTAGTGCTAAGAACAGGCTTAGCATTAAGATGCAGTTCTAATCTTTATTACACTTGTATTAAAGTTTACTGAGCCACTGGACAGGGTCTGATGTGTAATACTGTCACACAGGATGTATAATACAGTCAGATGGAGTCGTTGGCTATCCTACAGCATCTGCGATCCAGAGTCCTCATGTGACGTAGCACTTGTTCTGACAGAACCTGAAGTCTAACATCCCCAGTTTGACAGCTACACCATGATATAAAAAAAATGCTGGAACATTATATCCTGATATACATTGTGATAAACCTGTAGTGTTTTTCTCCTCTCATACCACAACACTTACAATTTCTTCTTTATTAAAGAACAACGTGTCATACTTTTTATCCTTTTATAGTTACATTTAATGTTGTGGTCCTTCCGCAAAATAAATTAGTTCCTTTTATCATATACAAAAAAAAAAATGCAGCTTGTCATGTTAGAGAGAAACCATCCGCTGTCCTGAAAGACTTTCAGTTACAGCTTTACCTCTGACTGTTACAAAGCCCTGACACTGGAGACTCCTTCCATATTTGTGAAATACATCTTCACCCACGGCTAAGGAGAAGGACAGGCAATGTGATGCTGTGTTTTTAGAGTTATGGTGTACATTTCTGAGTCGAGATTGACTCTCAGCTGTGCAGTTTGGCGAAGATGGACATATGGGCGTGATGGTCAGGTGTCCACAAACTTTTGGCCGCATAGTGTATTTATTCTACACCAAGGCCTGGTTGGAAAGGGAACAGTGTGCACGGAAAAAGCACAGACGAACCATGTTTACTGCTACAAAGCTGTACTGTAGAGCGAGACACGCCCCCGGGAGGCGGGACATATTCTTTCTAGAGCACCTGTCATTGGATGAACGCAAGGCTAGTACAGGATGAGTCAACAATAACAACAACAACAACTGTAATCATTTTCCGGAAGTGGCGCACTATTAAAAACTATAGTGTCATACTAAGGGACAGGCACAAAACGCTCTGAAACTTTTTTTATTTAAAAGACAGAGAAGTGAATGTAGTGCCCTTATTAAAGGGAGCAGGCAGCGGTTTGGGGTACAGCCCCTGGCTCAGCTGACTTTCTTTTCCCTGACAGCTAGTGTGCATGTCTTCAGGAGTCTGCAGAAGAGCCTGGCATGCTCATGAAGAAGAATTTGAAAGTTGAAACGAACCACAGGAAAGGCAGTTGTGTGTAAAGGAAAAGACTAAATTAGAAATAATATCCCTCACTCTTGTCAGAAAGCAGGCAGATGTCAGGCTGTAGCACAGCAGGCTAGCTCCAAAATAATACCACACTGAAAGAAAAACTCGAGCTGTCTGTGTGTCCAGGGACAAGAGAAGTGTTTCTGCATGACAGCCAGCCATTTAATAATAATAACAATAACAACAATAACAATAAAGGACATCCCCCCCCCCCCCCCCTTTCTCTCTTACCTGCTCGTCGAATCTGTTAATGACGGCCTGAACCCATTCAGCGGGTTTGTGAGCCGCCATGACCCGCACAAAAAAACGCCTTTCCTGCGCTTTCCAACTCCTTAATCCTCGAGGTCTGTGTTCAGGGCCCGCATGGAGGAAGCCTGGCTTGATATTTTCTCCTTTTTTCCATATCAGAAGCAGCACAGTGCCGCCATGACGGTGGCGGAAGTTTGAGTCCTCCTCTCCAGTGAGGTAGCAGTGAAGCTGCTAGGACGGGAGGCGTTTCTGCGCATGCGCGGCTCTCCACAGGGCGTCTGTATGACTGGACTGGAGACCAGTGTGTGTGTGTGTGTGTGTATGTGTGTGTCTTTAATTCCTTTTATACCACAGTAATTCATCAACGCTTACAATTTCTCTTTATTAAAGAACATTTGATCTATTTAATGTTTTTGGAACACCGGTGAAACAAGTTAATTCCCATTATCGCTTATGTTATAGCAGCGATAAACAGTCGTTCCCTCACCAAAAAACAAACAAACAAAAACACAGCTTGTCATGCTACTAAGGAAAGAGGGAAGGTGTGATGGAAATAAAATGCTAGTTACACAATTAATCAAGTAAGCAGGTTTGTGTGCGAAAAGTTGCTGAAGTGAGCTATAGCTGAGATTGTGATCCTTTCCTACATTCCTCCTGTCTGAGATCCTTTAGCGATCACATGCTCTGAAATGAACTCAAGTCATTAATCAGAAGAATGTCGGAAGGACAGTTTAGAGGAAGAACAAGGCTGGCTTGTTGCAGTGTGTGTTGAGCCTCTGTGTGGATGGAACTGAGAAGAGAGGCATGGATGAAGATAGCGGAAATGACACACAGTGCTCGGAGAACACTGAGCACACTGTACATGAACACAACATAACGTGAGTCATCTGTCCACGAGTATCCTGTTGAAGCGATAAACCAGAGGTGTGTGTGTGTGTGTGTGTGAGATGATTTTACTGCTCTAACATACTCACTGAACCTGCTCATGAGCGCATTATTTTAATCAGCTGTGTTAGAGAACGGTTTCTGGAGTACACATATAAAGTTACAATCAACCGATGCAATGACATGAGTCGAGCAAAGCTTCTTTTATTATTAATTAATTATTAATATATCAACTCTTGTTACATTGGGCCTTTACCAGTAATGAAACATTACCTTAACAAGTTTAAAAAAAAAAGGGTTTTGTCTAAGTAGCACTGAATATTCACCCAGGCATAACTTAGTTTTAAAAAGGTTCTGGGACCAAGAATTATAAAAGCCCTGAACCCCAAGCTGGAGAAAATAAATTGAAGTGCTAAGAATTATAAGATAATATTCAATACATGAGTCTTATTGATAGACTTTAGAAGTTGAAATAACAAGATATTATGATTATGTCAAAATAATGAGCTATTAAGTCAAAATAACAACATATCTTAAAATATGAAGTTATAAATGATTATAAATTATATTATTATATATTATTATATATTATTATAAATTATTATAAGTCAAAATAATCTATTACGTCAAAAGAACAAGATATTATGAATATCTCAAAATAAAACGTTACTAATTCGTAATAACGAGATATCAAGTCAAAATAATAACATAATATTTTGAAATAACAAACTATTAAGTTTTTGTTATTGTTAAATAATCAGATATTAAGAAATATAAAATTACAAAGTTATTAAGTCAAAATAACACAACATAATATATTAATTAGTCAAAATAATTTATTAAGTCAAAACAACAACATAATATCTCGAAATAAGGAGTTATTAAGTTGAAAAAAGTATATATTTTGTAATACCGAGCTATTAAATAAAAAAAAAGTATTATTGTGTCAAAATTACAATACTTTAACTTGAAATAACATGATAACTTCAAATAAGTTATTAAGTGGAAATAATGATTTACTAAGTTGAATAATGACATGATATATTCAAACAGGAAGTTATTAAGTTTAAATAATGGCATAATACCTTAAAATAACAAGTTATTGTTAAGTTATAAAGCAGAATAACAAGATTACCTTGAAATAATGACTTGAAATAACAAGTTATTATGTAGAAATTATGAGACATTAAGAAGAAATAATGGCATAATATCTTGAAACAATGAGTTATTAAGTCAAAATAATGAAATATCTTGAAATAACGAGTTGCTAAATCAAAACAATGAGTGATTAAGTCCAAATAATGAGATATTAACTTGAAATAACAACACATTAACTTGAAATAAGTGGAAATGAGGTGTTAAGTCAAAATAATGATATAGTATCTTGAAATAATGAGCTATTAAGTTGCAGTAACAATTTATGCCAGTTCACATGATACACACGCTACCATTACTAACGAGTTTTACCATGAGCTTTTTATAAAATTCTCCAGCATTGCTTTATGAAAGATTTACGTATTGCTTATGAATGTGTTATAAACCTCATATGTAGGCATGATTCAAATAAAGCGTTTGGGCCAGATATCTTAAGACACAGGGTTAAAGGTCATTTCTGAGACACTTCCTCCTAATTAGCACTGTGCATTAACAAGCTCTGAGAAATATGTATAAACTAGAACCAGAGGGAAAAATTAAGATAAAACATTATGTGGAGTCAAATTGTTTCCCAAAAAAAAAAACAACAACAGAGTGTAGTTATGTCTAGCATTTGTTTTGCACAGTGCCTTCGTATAAAATTATAAAATTGTATAAAAAATTTCTGTAAATTCCAATTTTTAAATATGATATATAGAGAAAACAGTACAATCCCAACTTGATTTTAAAATGAGTTATTACAGTTATGAATTCCCGTTAACATTTTTGTAACTGTACCCTAAAAACAATAATGTAAATAATAATCAGTTTCTAATTTAAACTCTAAAATAAACTGATCAGTGTGAGAGGACAGCAGCTTCTCCCATTAAAGCCTTTCCCATGACCTCCATCTGCTCTTAAACTGTGACAGAACTGACACTGATGTTTCCCTCAACCTCCAGGATGTCGATCTGCTGAAGCAGGAAGTGACGGTGGCTGTAGGTGAACATTTGGATGCCGTTCACCGCGATCCTGTAGCACTGAGTGTCGCATGTGATGCTCACCTGAATTACGATACACTTTATTCAAAGATTATCCAAATAACAACTTCATAACACATGCATAAGCACTGTGTAACATTCATAAAATAATGAAGCGTTAAGGCGATGATGTATTTGGCAGATGCTTAGGTTTTATAAACTGAATCTAAATTGGGGTAAGAGTGTTAGGTTTGGAACAAAACACTAGGGGGCGTACCGTTAAAGGAAAATAATCAACAACAGTCTGGTGTAATGAAGCAGAGTTTCAGCTACCACCCTGAATCTGAATATTTTCCAATAACAGCATGTCTTGAAGTTTTTAATTCATCTTACACCTCAGCAATTTTCCAAGGATTATAATTTTTATTTATTACACTTTTTATCCATTTATAGTTACATCTCATGTCTGCGAAACAAGTTAGTTCCTGTTATCACTCATGTTATAAACATTCATTCCCTCACTAGCGTCTCTATTTTTTCCACTCGCTTGAAGTATATATATAAAAAAATTATGCATCTTTTCATGTTACAGAGAAACCAGAAAGCCGAACCTTCTCTGTATTTGAAAACTTTCCCTGATTGTTACAAAGAGCTGACACTGGAGACTCCTTCCTTTTTTTATTAGTCTTAGATTCTGTGTAGTGCCTGCAATACAACTTCTTGTGAATGAACTGTTACTATGGAAATGATAACGCATGAGCGCATTAAAATAACGATATAAATATATAATATATATTGTCTTACAGCCCAAACTACAGTTAGGGCTGTGGTTGAAGAAAATGAATAAATATTTTAGTAAAAATAATATACTTTATCATTTATACAATATGACCCCTATAATCTGGTTCAAACTGGAAAGCTTATATATTATAAAATATAATAAGCATTGGGGTGATAAACATTATTATTATTATTATTATTAGCAATAATGGAAAGGAGAATAATAGATTAAATGGGTGATATTTGGTTTTCTCTGAAAGGTTCCAAAAATGGAACTTCATATTCAGGTTCTTTAATGAGCTTTAAAAAGGAAAGGTTAAATACTTGATGCACTGCCATAGGCCCCTAGAAACAATTTCTCATTGTACTAACCCTATTCTGGCTATCATAGTTCTAGAAAAAGCTCAACAGGATCAGACTGAACTCATCTGAAAGACTTTCTCAGCTTGAAAACTGCAGAGAGGTTTTGATTACCGTAAAATGCTGGCCTCTGTAGAAGGGCATGCCGCCGCTTCTCTCCTCACGACCCCAGCACTCCTTCATCAGGCTGTTGCGCACCACTACGTTCTCGTTGAAACGCGGGTTGAAGTGGAAAGCAATGCCAGAGTTATAACGCAGGTTGATGCAAAACCTGGGAAGTAAGGAAAAAAAACTTCAGCCAAAGTCAAAACACTTTCATCGCTTTCTATTTTCCTGTCAAAAGCAACTGTATAGTACTGCGACTGTCTAAAACGTCGTCCTGTCACCTGAAGATTGTGAAACTGAGCTTGGTGATGTCACAGTCGTTTGGATTTCTGCTCTAGGGATGGGACTTGGCCTTGATTGATTGGTAGCTGTGGCTTGATAAAGGAGATTTAGCTAGCATGAGGATATTAAACAACTGTAATTGTATGAAAACGATTAAAAAATGCAACAACGAATAACAAATCCATAATCAGATACTGTAACTGTAGCCTCAGTTTCAATAGTTCTGTGATTTCAATTGTCTACGAATCATAATTCATGTGTTTACATTGTTCATGTTACAATTCCAAATTACTACTTATGGACTTCCACATTTATTTACATTTTTAAATCAGCAGTTATGTAGTGGAATTTTATGTATGGTAGTAAGAAGAGGTGTAACAACCCAACAGTTTGGATTGATTTATCGATTTTAAAGTGCAATGATTGAAATGAATCAATGCAGCAATCATAAACCGATTATTATCAATTATAATTGAATATAAATTGATTATTATTGAAAGAGAACAGACAACTGGTGTGTACAAAATAATTCTTTAAATCTTCTTAAACTGATATATTTGTAAATAGGCTATCAAGGTGATTTGTCCATAACACTGATACTTTAAAAAAAAATCCAGTAGGCCTACCACAGATTCTGAACAAAGTTGGTCACATATCGATCAGATGATACTACATCAAATTGTTATGTGTTGTATCATAGCAGATTCAATGGTACCATCAAATATAGATCCAGTGCCTTATGAATCAAAATCGTATCATATCGTATTGTATCATGTCATATCGTAAACAACCTCAGGTTCCTAAACAACCCTGCACCTAAACAACCTTTGTATACATGTGTACAGTGTATACTAATACACACACCTGTCAGCGTTGTGGTTGACACAGCCCTGCACAGTGATGGCTCTGCCCGGATAAAGTCCACCCTGGATAATGGTTTTATATGGCAGCACCTGAGGAGATATGAAAAATAGATTTTCAGAAATATTCCTGAATCCTTTATAAAGTCTGTATACACTCTATCAAGCACTTTCATTTACATTTATGTACTTAAAATACGGATTAAACACAAACCAGTCCAGGGATTTGTTTCATTTGAACTCAGTAGCACAGCTAGACCACAGTTAGCAAGCCTACAGTTAGAAAAGCAGGATAGTTAGTTAGTAAGCTAATATCATGTATGTAATTCAAAGAAATGGACATATATGTCATTTATGGACACTTAAATCACATCTAAAACAGATTTCTATGGTGATTTGGAAGGTCTATTTCCATAGTCTGCTTCACATGCAATTCTGCTAGCGCACTGCTTAGCATGCTAATGTGTTCTTGACAAATCACCATGGAAATAGGTTTTATATCCCCTCCTGATAATTTCTGATATTTGATATGCAGTACATTTATTTGAATAACATACATCATACTGGCTTGCTAATTAAATATATTGCTAACTACCTGCTTTGCTAACTAAAGTGCTTGCTAGCTGTGGGCAGTGCCAGCTCAGTGGTTAGGGCTCAGGGATATTAATTTAAAGGTTGAGTTTGTTTGAGAAGTTGAGGAGTTTGAATCGTGAAATCAGAAGCTGTTGGGTCTTTGAGCAAAATGCTTAACCTTCATCTGCTTCCTTTGGATAAAAAAGCATCAGACAAATTAAGAAATGTTAAATGTATAGAGAGCTTAATAATGTAAATCTGTCATGATGGAGGGTTTAACTACATAAAGCCCAATTTGAAAAGCGGAATTCAAATGTGACTTTAAAAATGTGCAATTTATAATTTATATTTTAGAAATTAAAATTAAAATTAGATCGCAATTCCTTCTTAATAAAAACAGGCCACTGCCCTTCTCTTTGGAGGACAATATGGACACATGCACATTGTCAGCAAACCACGAATGAATACATGGGACAGGAAACAAAAAACACATATGTAAAAAAGGCCTTCAAAGACCTTCTGTAGTGGATTATGGGATTATGTGGTTCTTACATAAGCACATGGAGGACTGTACGGAGGAGGTGTCTGTGAAGAAAGATAACAGGATCTACTCAGACATATATCAAACATGTAAGGAAATGAAAGGATGGATAAAAAAAAAGTCCTAAGTTCTACTCACAGCACATAAACCTGGGGGAGCGTAAGAAGACTTGACCTGAAGTAGAAATGAAGCAGATATCAAACAGTGTAATTTGTCCCTTGATCATTTTTCACATTAAGGCCACGTTATTCAGATGTTCAGAGATTTCAACAATGACGTCTGTGATAATTCCATAAACGTACCGTGTGTGCAAAGCTGGGTTGTGCCACCCACGAGGTCTGTAAATAAACAATGGCATATTTATGGTGGAACCTGATATGTAAAGCATCATTTTCAAATTCTTCTCTGGTTGATACTCACAGCCGGGTTTTGGAAAGTGATGGACGTGATGTCTACACCTCCGTCCACAGAGATCGCATTCACACGGGAGACAGGCAGACGGTGCAAGTACTCCAGGAAATGGGCTCCGTTCACGATCACCTGAGACAGTATTACAAGTTAGACAGCTAAACTGATAGATTGATCCGTTATTGATTCTGTAAGAGAAATGATCTTTCTATAGCAGCACAGTGCACAGATTAAGAGATGGAGAAAAGGTAAATAAGGTAAAGAGGTATAATTACAGTAGTGTACAATAAATATAAAAGAAAAAAGGGGGTGCTTCCAAACCGAATAGGAGTCTCGGTTGACCAGGAAGGTGAGGGTGAAGTCGGAGCCTCTGGGAAGTGGGGTGTGGTTGGTCCGTTGCTCTGAACCCCAGCAGGATTTCTGTAGTGTGTTACACACCACATGACCCGAGTTACCAACGTAGCGTGGGTTGAAGTGGAGGGCGATATCACTCGACGCCTTAGTGCCACATTGCAAATTCACACAAAACCTGTCCATAAAATCAAAGCTTTATAAGCTTACACATTCTCATTTAGCTAAGTGGCAGGAGACAGTGGGTCAACAAGGGAGACGCTCACCTGGGGGTGTGCACTTATAGGAAAATAATCAATGACATGGCAGCATAGCAATATCACTGTTACCACCCTAAAGTTAATTATTTTCCAATAATATTTTCACATAGTGTTTTATTCCTCTTAAACCACAGCAATTTGTCAATTCTAACATTTGTATTTGTTATAAAAGATGTCACATATTTTTTTATCCATTTATATTTACTTTTAATGTTGTGGAACTTCTGTGAAATAAGTTAGTTCCTGTTGTCACTTATGTTAAAACAGCTATAAACATTTATTTCTTCACCAACCTCGCTTAAAGTCAAAAAGACCAAAAAACAAAAACAAAACACAGCCTGTCTGGTAAAAGACAGAAATCTTAAAGTTACAGCTTTACCTCTCATTGCTACAAAGCACTGATACTGGAGACTAAATAAACATTTAACAGAAAATGTTGCCATATCAACAAATCAATTTATTTTTTACAGTAAACAAATATGAGAGAAATGTTTGACATGGATTTATGCATAAAGGAATTATTAATTAACTAAAGAATTGTATATTGGTGGCCTATTAATGTTAAAACATAAAAGTTATATAAAGTCAGTGGGTGAACAGTGAAGTATGGAGAATTCTCATCATCTGAAAATATTTATATTGCTTTAAATCTTTTACTTTAGCTACATGATATCCAACATAGTAGAACACCATTAATCATAAGCAGGGGCCTACATTTAGCATCATGTTAACATTTTAGTTAGCTTACCTAATGTTAATGTCACCGTGTTAGCTGTAGCAATTTGACGTTTTGTAGCTAAACAAGGTCTCTAGTAGATCATATTAGGCAACTTGCAAATGATTAACAATTATAATCAGTGTTTGGTCAACAAGACTGAATTGACCTCACCTCTCTTGTTGACCCAGGGATGTGTCACTTAGCAAACACAGGCCATGCAAATAGATTTCATCAAATGACAGCCCAATTCATACCTGAATTCCATCTTTTATTACCACATGGTGAGTTTTGCATCAGCTTTGGCATACTCACCTCTCTGCTCCTGCCAGGACTCGTCCTGTCACAGTGACGGTCTTCCCTTCAAACAGACCGCCTTGGATACAGCCCTTAAACGGGAGTTTCTAAATGGGAGCAAATTCAGTCATGGGTAAATTTACATTAACTAGACTTACACTCTAAATTGATTTCGGAATATTAAAATATATTCTAATATATATTATATTCTAATATATTCTAGATTTGGCTTAAGATAAACACAATGGGATATCCTCATCAATAACTATTCAATCGTAATGTTGATTGCGTCATTACATGATTTTGATGACATTAATGGTTTTGTAGTCCTATAAAATTTTCGCACTTTTGGAGCACACACTTTTGACCAATCTAAGGAGGAATCTACACCACTTACACCATGTGGGAAAAAGTATGTGGACACCTGACCATCACACCAGTATGTGGTTCTTTCTCAAACTGTTGCCACAAAGTTGGAAGCACACAATTGTATAGAATGTCTTTGTATGATGAAGCGTTAAGATTTCCCTTCACTCGAACTAAGAGGCCCAAACCTGTTCCAGCATGACAATGCTCTTGTGCACAAAGCGAGCTCTATGAAGGTGTGTGAAGGTTGGAGTGGAAGAACTCGAGAGTCCTGCACGTATAGTGTAGCTAGTTACATAGCTAGAACAACCAAGAAAGGCGACCCTATAAAGATAATGTCAAATCTACCTAAAGTTAATTTATTGTCAATTCATCAAAATTCTTGATTACATATAATTTATAAAAATGAAAGGACTTCATCCCTTCCCCAAACATTGTCTGTTTTTTATTGCTTCACAATGCAAAATCTGAAGAGAAAATAGATATTTAAAAATAAATAAAAAAAGGGATTTGCATTGCTTCCCTCCAAAGCCTAGGCTAAAAGCCCTGAAGCAACTGCAAGAGGAGGAACTTTCTGAATGCCAGGCAACATGAAGAGCAGACACGCCTCCTTGTCCCGATTCGATGGTCGTTGGTGACCCACATAATTTTCTTTGAATTATTATTAGGAGTGGTTTCATCTCAAAAGCATTTTTTTTAAATAAATGTGCATGGGGTAGGGTACAAATGTAGAAGTCTTACATATGAGGTAGGTTAGAAACAATGACAAAAAACAGCAAATGAGTTAAGGATGATCACAGTAAGCCAAAAAGTAAGGTAATAGTAGCTCAGCTTCATTTTTGGCGAGCAACTTGAGACTTAATTAATTATGCAGCTTTCTTTTATAAAAAATGTATTGTTTTGCCAGCAGCTTCCAGAGTAATCTTGTTAGCTCGGTATAAACTGTACACTAGGGTTAGCAGTAGAAGTTAAACATTATCAAAGGTCCTGTGTTTAAGTCTACAGGAAGAGACAAGAGTACAAGATAACAATGAGACAAAATAAGTCTAAAATAACCTTGATTGTTGATAAGAAAAGCTCTATTTAACCTGAGATATATTAAAATACAGTTATTATTATTACTACTTATTACAGTATTGAATAATTACGCAACACAAGCCATGCCACAGGAACTGAACACTGGTGTGTTAATAATTAACGTTTTATTTCACGCTATTAATTTATTGTGATAATTTGTTGTCTAATAGTGATCAGATTCAGAGGTTTCCTAGCAGATTTTTCTGTTAACACAAAGCTGTGAAAATCTGATTATTTTAAGATTATTCTGAGTCTCATGCAACTCTCTCTTTCAGAAATCCATTTTACTATTAATGTCTATTAATACATAATTTACTATTAATATCTACTATTTACTATTTTATATGATAAAATTTCCTTTAAAGGGAGTCTTTGCAAAACCCTGTGTACTGGATTTGTGAACACCAGAGCAATTCAGAGCATTGTCTCATTAATCTCAATACAATAAAATTAATCAAATGAGTAACTTATTACAATAAAATTAAACATGCAGGTAAAAGTGCTTACCGGATTCAGATATGGATGCTGACAGGACATTGTGATGCAGTGCAGAATAGCCACAAAGTGAATGCAGAGTACAATGGTGTGCTTGTGTAGGTTGGTATAAGTTTCAGTTTACTAGAAAAGGCTGCTCTAACCAGGAAACCAGGTAAGTTTCATGTTACGTATTTGCATGCTTTAGACCCCACCTCATCTACCAGTCCTGACAGATTGTTCAGCAGAAGCTTATCTTTGCAAACTTTTGTCTATTGTCCAACAAAGATAAGGCTCATCTCTATCTTGATCCTTAATTTTTATCCTCAATTGTCTGATTCTGAGGTTTATTCATGCTTAATTTATCACTACAATTTGTCTTTATTCTATCAAGTAACAGTTATTTCAGATTTATGTCTGTGATCTTTATTTGTCCTTTATTTTACCCGTTTTATAACATTTCTGTTATTTCTGATTCTGTTTTTTTTTTTTTGACCTTGGGTTTGAGAAAGGCACTATATAAAATATGTAAAATATAAATACATTTGAATAGGCAGCTGAATCTCAGCTTGTTTACCCAACATCCAATGGGAGTATTTTACCTTGTCCCATTCTTGTCCTAAAGCCAAAATTCTGCCCCAGTCTTACCCTCAAACCCAATTCCTGCGGAGTTCTTGTCCTCAAGCCAAAATTCTGCCCCAGTCTTACCCTCAAACCCAATTCCTGCGGAGTTCTTGTCCTCAAGCCAAAATTCTGCCCCAGTCTTACCCTCAAACCCAATTCCTGCTGAGTTCTTGTCCTCAAGCCAAAAATCTGCCCCAGTCTTACCCTCAAACCCAATTCCTGTCCCAGTCTTTTCCCTCAAACCCAAATCCCTGTCATGTTCTTATCCTCAAGCCAAAATTCTGCCCCACTCTTACCCTCAAACCCAATTCTTGGCTCAGTGTTATCCCCAAACCCAATTTCTGTCCCAGTTTTATCCTCAAGCCTAAATTTTGCCCCAGTCTCACCCCAAACCCAAATCTTGCCCCAGGTTCCCAGCCAAATTCAAATCATGTCTCAGTCTTACCACCAAAACTAAATCCTGTTCTAGTCTTAACTTCAAGCCCAAATTCTATCCCAGTTTTACCTCCATACCCGACTCCTGTCTCAGTCTTACACTCAGGCCCAAATCCTTTTGCTAACTCTTTGCTGAAGATTATATTTTTACAGGACTACACATTAATAACAGTATTTTCCATTAAAGCTTCTGCTACAATGTTATAATCATGTTGCTGTTTTAACTCTTTTATTGCCAAATATACATCATAAATACATTTGAAAGTGTCAGGAAAAAAACCCTGACTACTTTCAAAGCAATTCAGTCCAATTCAAAGCAATTTCAGTCCAAGAACATATGATATCAGAAGTGTAGGGACAATGAGAACAACAGAGATGGAATCAATGAGTCATAAGAAGAAGACTTATGGCTCACTGGGGTTTATCTGTATAACAGCAGTGTTAGTGTAGCTATCTTTACATCTTTTAATACTGTATAATTTTCCCAGAATACAATATGTGCCTCCGTATTGACTTAAATAGAATAAAATACATTTAAAGTATTATACTGGTTTGAACTGGTTTTACAGTTTATAATTTAAAGAGTTACACATAATAATCTGCCCTTAATCCGTGACAGAACTGACACTGATGTCTCCATCAACCTCCAGGATGTCGATCTGCTGAAGCAGGAAGTGACGGTGGTTGTAGGTGAACATTTGTATGTCGTTCACCATGATCCTGTAGCACTGAGTGTCACATGTGATGCTCACCTGAAACAAATATTTAAATGTACGTGTGAAATTTAACATGCGGTACAGATAATAATTAATGATTTACAAAATATGACCTTCATAATCTGGTTCACTGGATGTGTAGTGTGAATTGCTTTGTGTAGTGGAAAACAATGGAAAACTTTGACCTTCACACTGTAATAAACATCAAGGGCAATTAAACTGTGTACAGTAAACGATATGAGTGATATGTTGTCTCTAAAATGGACTTCTGAGCCAAATTGGGGTTTTTATATACTATACAGCAGTTTAATAGAGATTTTAATTGAAGTGCAAAAATCTTCATCATAAAATGAAACCTCAGATTGTAGTTTTAATGGAGTATTGTTAGGAAAAATCTCATTTACAAAATTTCCCACCTATAAGCCAAGGCATGTTATGTTTGCTTCTTCAGGTCTACACTAAACTAATGTAGCTAAAAATGATTGGAAGTCCGTCACCTAAAAGCTACATAAACATATATCACAACATTGCTATGTTAAGCTATGTTAAACAACATTTAAAAAAATGGTAAAAACATAAACTTTCATGGGAGAGTCCATGTCTATAAGTTATAGTTCTGAGTGAAAATACATTTTCACGCCACCTTCAAATGCTGGGAGGTATAAATTGCTGCGGGTAAAAAGTGATGCAGGTTGTCCAAGATGGCCGCCCCAACCAGTTACCCTATATATATTTTTTAAATTCCAATGAGAAATGGTAGTAGGCATGCATAGCTTCTAAAGATAACTAGTTCAACACAAATTACTGTAAATAATTTACTATTCAGTGTGAAAATTCATTTCTTTCTAGGGTTTATGTTTCATCGTGTTTCTAGAAGGTTTGCTTTTTGTTCATGGGTAAAGTTTGTGTAATATCATTGAAGAACTTAATGGTTGTTTGAGGCAGAGCGGAAAACATTTTAGGTGAGATAGCCTTCTGTTCTTACATTAATTACATGAGCCATGTAGCTTAACAACTTGTTGCAGTACCATAGTCATTATAGAAACAGCTCAACAGGATCAGACTGAACTCATCTGTTTCTACATCTTTCTCAGCTTGAAAACTGCAGAGAGGTTTTGATTACTGTAAACTGCTGGCCTCTGTAGAAGGGCATGCCGCCGCTTCTCTCCTCACGACCCCAGCGCTCCTTCATCAGGCTGTTGCGCACCACTACGTTCTCGTTGAAACGCGGGTTGAAATGGAAAGCAATGCCAGAGTTACAACGCAGGTTGATGCAAAACCTGGGAAGTAAGGAAAAAAAAACTTCAGCCAAAGTCAAAACACTTTCATCGCTTTCTATTTTCCTGTCAAAAGCAACTGTATAGTACTGCGACTGTCTAAAACGTCGTCCTGTCACCTGAAGATTGTGAAACTGAGCTTGGTGATGTCACAGTCGTTTGGATTTCTGCTCTAGGGATGGGACTTGGCCTTGATTGATTGGTAGCTGTGGCTTGATGCTGTGTCTGTGCATTACCTGTCAGCGTTGTGGTTGATACAGCCCTGTACGGTGATGCCTCTGCCCGGGTAAAGTCCACCCTGGATTATGGTTTTATATGGTATAACCTGGAGAGACAGGCAAAATAAATATGCTGAAAGCTTCACTACACCAAGCTAGCTCATTGAGCAAAGCCCAATTGTTCCAATGTTGCAAAGGATTATGGGATATGCTGTTCTTACATAAGCAGGTGCAGAACTGTAAGGAGGAGGTGCCTGTGAAGAAATATAGCACAGAGAAACATTAAAACAATAGTCACAGATTATCTATATAATTACAGTGGAATAAACGTTCTACTCACAGCTCTTAAACCAGCAACAGTGCGAGAAGTAACCGCCTGTATCGGGCTCGCATGCTGCTGAGGTACGTGCATATTCCAAGCTGATCTATGTGTCAGTTTGCTTTGGCACCTCTGCTTCTCTGGCTGCAACGGTCTACTTCAGTCGACTCCCACGGCCGGGTTTTGGAAAGTGATGGACGTGATGTCTACACCACCGTCCACAGAGATCGCATTCACGCGGGAGACAGGCAGACGGTGCAAGTACTCCAGGAAATGGGCTCCGTTCACGATCACCTGAGACAGTGTTACAAATTAGATGGATAAATTGATAGATCCTTTATTGATTTTGTATGAGAAATGGTCTTTCTATTGCAGCCAAACTGCACCATGCATGGATTAAAAGCAGGGTGAATAAGTAGTAAGTAAGATAACTACAGTAATACACAATAAATATAAGAGCAAAAAGGGTGAAGTTGAAAGATAAGAGTGATGTATTAATGCTAAATAACCCTCTGTTGTGCATTAACCACAAAAAAAACAAAACAAAAAAAAACAAAACAGGCACACCGAATAGGAGTCTCGGTTGACCAGGAAGGTGAGGGTGAAGTCGGAGCCTCTGGGAAGTGGGGTGTGGTTGGTCCGTTGCTCTGAACCCCAGCAGGATTTCTGTAGTGTGTTACACACCACATGACCCGAGTTACCAACGTAGCGTGGGTTGAAGTGGAGGGCGATATCACTCGACGCCTTAGTGCCACATTGCAAATTCACACAAAACCTGTCCATAAAATCACCCAAAAATCAGGAGGGTTCATGTAATCCATGTGTAACGTCTTGTTCATAAACAACAAGCTGAACTTGCAACAGGCAGAGCATTTCTCACCTCTCTGCTCCTGCCAGGACTCGTCCTGTCACAGTGACCGTCTTCCCTTCAAACAGGCCGCCTTGGATACAGCCCGTAAACGGCAGTTTCTGAGTGGCAGGAAACAGCGATTTTAAGTGCAATTTAACTATGTTGTGTGTTTAACAAGATTTGCTGACATGAAGTAAATTAAAAAGTATGAAGTATACATAATGTTTCCTATTTTATATCCATGTATTATTTTTGTACTTTGACTAAATTGAGACAAAAGTATTCTTATATTTAAAGATTTCACATCATTCTGATAAACACTTTTAAAATACATTGCAAAAAAATGGCATCTTAGCAAGTGAAAATGTCTTGAATATAGTCAAAGTTATAATTAATTGCAAAAATGAAACTTGAAATGTGAAAAGTATCTAAAAACAGGCTGAATAATATTATATTTGAATTATAATAATAATCTCATAATAATACTAGATAGATTTGCCCTTATGCAATATGCTTTTACCTGATAAGATTGCTATTTTTTTTTTTTTGCAGTGTGCTATTATTACTAAGACTTGCTTAAAATAATGTTTATTAAAAGACTACTTTATTTGAACGCAAACTATATATTGACTTTTAAAAAATTAAAAAGGACTTTTTTAATGTATCAAGTCAAAATTATTTTCTGTGTTAAAAACGCTGCACAGTAAAATCAAGTTCATATAAATCAGCGACTTTAAATCTAAAGTTTCATAATCATATATTCAAATCCAGTTTAAAATATTCAATAAAAAGGCATTAAAATTGGATTAATACTTGATCTCATAGAACTTAACAAGTCCTTTAATGTCCACCTATTAAAACAGACCCGACAGTTTAGTAGGGAGTATATGCAGAAATAAGTTTTATAACCATATTATTACCAGCACATCTAAACGTACTAGTGCCAGAACTATTGGCACCCTTGATGAAAAGGAGCTTTACAGTATAAACTTTACATCAGCCAAACGTCTGATCGTCTTGAGTGTGGATGTAAATACAATTAATAAACGAAACAAAATAATCAAGTGCAAGGTTAAAAAGGCTAAAACTGACACCAATAAATCAAACTTACCGGACACAGGTATGGGTGCTGGTTGGCCATGTTGATACTGTGTGACCCTGAACAAGGTTTTTTTTTCTCCCACAAACACCAGACAGTGCTGTCAGCTGCCCTTTGGTTTCGATTTGCAGTGTACGTTTTGTTTTACTGGATAAGGATGTTATCATATAATTTATCATAACAATTATCATATAATGTAACAGATGAATGCAGCAACGCAGCTGGCACTCCTAAGCACAAACAGACTGAGTTAATGATTAGCAAAACACCACCTTCACACAACAAGAATTATGACAGGATTCTTCTCTCTTCTCTACCGACACGTAACTAGTATAAATTTTGATTACACACACACACACACACACACACACACATTCACACAGAGCACCAAGCCTATTCACTCAGCCAGTTCTGCACTGGAGTTACTCCAAATTACTAAATACACATGGACTATATTATAATCCGAAGCACTTCTAATGTCAAAATCCAGCTCCACACTTTAGGCCACACCCCCTACCCCAGTATGACGCCTGCTCAAAGTGATGCCAAATTACAGTTGTGTGCAAAAGTTTGCATCTCTCTGGGTTTCTGTGTGGAAATAAAGGCATGCATATTGCACATTCACATTATTTTACAGTTTTGACTACTAGAAAAGACAATTTCAAGCTTGAAATGAGTAAAAATAACTAGAAATAGGCATGATCATTTTAAATTTGTTTGAAAACAATATAAAAAAGAGAAATAACAATTGCATAAAATTGCTATCAACTGTCCAGCAGAGTAAACTGTCCCTTGCATGTGCGTTTGCTCTATTAGACGGCACGCTGTTAGAAATGCGAGCACAGCTTTATTGTTTCTCAAGGAGGAAAACAGAAAAACGTGTATCATATACAGAATAATAGCCACATGCAATACAAAAATATGTATTTGTACATGACAGAACATGTATTGACCCATTCTAAAAAAAAAAAAAAAAAAAAAATTTACAACTATTTTACAGCATTTTTTGTACATGAAAAAATATAGAGATATATACATCTGGAACAGGGAAGCAATACATATTTCAAAATGTAGTACATTATATATTAATATATATAAAACGTCCATATAAATATGAAAAGAATTAGGTTCATTCGCTGTACAATAAATAAATTTTTGTTACACGTATATCTTACAAGTCATCAGTATTTTTCAAACCACAATACACTCCAGGCTTTTATTCTTACATCATATTATTCCCGACACACACACACATACGCACACATCACTACACACACAGACATTACAAGAGGTAACGGTTACTAGCTCAATGAAACAAGGCCGTGTCACTGCTTCCTATTACTATTAAACATTTTACGCTACATGAGGAGGAAAATAAAACTTGAGAAAACAGCAGTGCTTCTCTTTGGCTCGTTGTCACACTCGGGGACACACTCCTACCGGAGACACACATCCCGTTTATTTCAGCAAAATCTTCATCTTATTGCCCTGACTCGTGAGGCCACGGCCCTTTTAGCACTCACGGGGGAGGTTCATCCAGCATTTCTTTTTTTTCCCCTTCCTTGCTACTTTTAAACAACCAGTTCAAGCCAAAAATACAATTTTACACAATTTTTTTTCTCCTAATCCAAATGTAACTAATCAACAAAGACATGTCTGGTGTATCAAACTTGCTTTTTTAGCATTTCACCAAAGCTACGCAGCTAATATTGCTAACAGGTGAGGTTAGCATCTTGAAAACTGCATGACTAAAAAAAATCACACACTCACCTCAAACTGCTGAAGTGATGAATAGACTTTTTGAATCTTTATAGAAGGAGCAATCTTTATACTATACCTAGTAGGAGGAGCAGCCATCTTACAGCTAATCAAACAGAAATAGCTGATCTAGATACTCATGAACATCAGCAGCAGTGTTGCTAGCAAAGCTATCTAGCAGCTAGCTAGTTTAACTCACATTTCCTAGTAGTACTTTTAAAATTAAGTAGTTTGCAATTAGTTTTACTATTGTACCGATTGCAGTTAAACTACTATTAATTTTAGAGTAGCTTCCAATGTAGCTAGTTTAATATTTTGAATATAAAAAAACTGAAGATTATTCCCTGCTAGCATTGCTAGTTGGTTTAACCAACATTTCCTACTAGTATGTTCTTAGCATGGTTATGTATAAAATTAAGTAGTTTGTAGTTAATTAAACTGTTATAGCAGTTGAACAGCCACATTATTAAGCTAGTTTCAAGCTATTTTCTATGAGGTAACATCTAGTGTAGCTAGCTAGCTTTAGTTCAACATTCTGCAAAACCTTTTTTTTTCCAAACTGAAGAATAGTCATTTATCTTTACATAATGTCCAAACATTATAAGTTGTTAAATATCTTCACCTTAAAAAAATACCGTAATCTTTTTTTAAAACTTCATATGAAACATTGGTATCTATATATATATATAAAAAAAAGTCTCATGTTTGTTGCACAGCTAAAAGGTAGTAGCAGCCATCTTGTAGCTAGTCAAACAAGAACAGTCAACGCTGTGGAAAGTGTCTAAGTGTTTAGCCTAGCTACTATTTTAACTAACGTTTCTTAGTTGTTAACACAGTTACTTTTAAAATCAAAGTAGTAGTTTGTAGTTACTTTTGCTATTTTAGCAATAGATCATTTAGATCATTTAGGCTATTTTTACTATGTACAATAGCTTCTAATGTAGCTAGCTTTAGTCTTTAGCATTGAACATAAGCTTCTTTTTTTTTTACAAACTAAAGAATATTTATTTCTTATCTTTATATCAAAAGTGTGTCAGTGTCTCAGTGTCTAGCCTAGCTAACAGTGATAGCAGTGTTGGTAGCGGCTATGTAGTTAAGCTAATTTTAAGCTATTTTTACTATATAGCTTCTACTGTAGCTAGCGAGCCTTAGTCTTTTGCATAAAACTTTTTTTTTTTTTTTTTTACAATCCTTTCATATATATTTGGTTTCTTCTTTGTTTTCTTTGAAATCACTTTGGTCACATTTCAGAAATGAATAGCCTTGATCTAAAGAAATTCAATCAATTGTTTTTTTGTTTTTTTTTTCGTTTTCTTCCCCCATGACTTAGCAACTTCTTCACCTCGGCTGAATGCAACGTTTTGGACATATCGCTGTTTACGAGATTACTTTTGATGCAAGATTTATGCAAGTTTCTTGTATGTGTAATGCATGAGAAAAAATTTCTGCAAATTTTAAGCTTAATGCGTCGACTTTTGAGTTATTGTTCATTAGATGATTGGGATTCGAATGATGATATAGTTGCGATTATATATTTAGTTTTTTACACAGACTCTTTCAGTTTATGGGAGCCAATAACATCTTCTGAGGTGAGTGTGTGATGATTTAGGCACGCAATTCACGCAATGCCATACTGGAGACTATTCGCTTCCCTTACTAGTGCCAGCGCCAGTGTGTTTTTGTTGATTGACTACATTCTGGGTAAGGGTGATTAAAATTATATTCTGGCCATCCTGATCCTTTAAAAGACATCTGGTGTTGATGAGTCATCGGGCACCACAATGCAGCAGCATTTATAGTCACTGTGCAGAAAGGCCGTGACTAGCGAGCCGGTGTATCGGAGAAGCAATAGTGCACATCATTGAAGAAGCCAGAATCCAAAAACAAAGTGTAGGAACAAGGAAGAAAGGGCGCGATGCATCCAGTCACAAGGGACAAAAAGTGAAGAAGTGTCCTAGCAAAAAAAGGAGGAAGGACAGGCTGCCACGAAAGGGGAAAAAATTCCACTAGGCAGACGCTACATCTCATAAGTCCAGATTTGGCCAAGATGCCGAGAGGAGAGAGTGAAGAAAGAGGCTGACAGCGCACACTCCAAATGGAATAATCAGAAACGGTGGAGACAAGAGTCGCTCAGTATCCGTGCATTGCCAAAGCGCACTCCTCTCCAAGGACAGCAAGCAAAGGCGGAAGATCACACGGCGGAACGTTGGGAGCGGGAAGTGCGTCTCGTTTCTGCTCGGAGTCCATGAGTTCTTTATTTCAGGACGCATGCAAGGCAGATCCGGGGCTTTTTGTTTTGCATTGCTTTAGTGTTTCAGCTACAACCTAAAGGACGGGGAACAGGAAAGTCAGACAGGAGAGAGAAAAGCAAGAGGTTAGGTTGTTAACAGGCAAATCAGAAGAAGGGAAAAGGATGTTTATTAATATGAAAACAAGGTCAGATGTTAGTGTAGTTTCTACTCATAGACATAAAGGAAGAAAGAGGAAAGGATGGGGAGCAAAAGAAAAGAAAAACAATGTTAATATTCTCCAAGGACCAATATATATATATTCATATCAGGTCTTAAGGTCAGATTAACAAATTAATCACTAATTATGATATGACACAAAGTCATATTTAACTTAGTAACCCATAGACAAGAGTGTAGCAGGGTTAAATTTAATAAGCCAATCACAAACTGGATCATAAGACCACCAGCTCCCCACTAGCCTTTTTTCATTCTTTTGCCCTGCTTAGCATAAAATAATGCTTTTAAACAATACAATAGCTTAGCAATATTAGCTCAGCTAGCACAAATCTTTGTACACTACCTATCAAAAGCTTGAGCATATTTGTAACATGTATTTTTATATATTTTATACCCTTATACACTTTTTAGACAAATGTAAATAATCAATTTAATGCATGTTTATGAGCGGGGTGTACAAAGTACTGAGTGTAGAGAGAAATTGAATGCTATTTGTTGTCAATCACAACTTCCTAGTATTCAACCAAAAGTCAGTAAACTGAACAAACTTTTACACTTCTTCATTTTTCCATTCTGAGATTGAGAAGAACCACAAAGTCTGCTGAGACACTCTCGCATCTCTGTCAAAAGGGCTAGCTGGCTGGAGTCAATGTTGGCAAACATTTAGCATGTGTCCCTGCGTGTTCGTCCTGTCTCTACAATACATACTCTGCGGATTTCCAGAAGTGTCCAGGGTGCGAGAGCCTGCGGTTGAGCTTGGGCAGCTTCTCCAGCATGTCAGCCAGCTGCGTGAACGTGGGCCGCTCGCGCAGGTCGTACGCCCAGCAGGCTGACAGGATCTCCTGAGAGCAGGGTTACACAAGAGAAAGTAGATGACTGAGATTTGTGAATACTGAAGGTATACAAAGCTGAGAGCACACTTCCTGCCACAATATTTCTAGTGATAGTGATTCAAAGCAGCTTTTTCCAATATTCTGTAACCACTGTACATTGAGAGAGTGTCGATTTTTTAATAGGAGATATGTTGTATGTACATGGAGGGTTCATAAACCACAAATTTTTCATTTTGATGTGCAATCTATTTTTGTTACACCAGCCTAAAACAAGGCAGTTCATAAACCCTGGAGGTAAACTATGTGGTCATGTCATGCATCCAGGCCCTTAAGCATTTAAAAATATTCCACGTGATCGCTCACCGTGACTTCTTTGCCCAGGCTGATCTCCGCCAGCACTTTCTTGATGCCCTCTCCGCTGCCCACCTGCCAGATGGTGGCCTCCGCTGGCTGGTTGGTGATCGGCCAGTCCCTCGCTTGCAGCTCGTACCAAATAGTGCTGAAAGCACAATGATTGGTCTGTCAGTTGCTAGTTTAAGCACTAAACCATTCCACTGTAGAAACATGTGAAACACGTTCTTACCCAAAGGCGTACACATCAGCCGCATTGGAAAAGGGCAAGCGGTCCTCGTTGTTGCCGGGGCTCATCTTGCGCACAATCTCCGGAGCCAGATAACAAATCCAGCCGTGAGGAAGCTTCAGCTCGTTCTCTCGCCTGAACAAATACACACATGCACACACAACACACACGCTTGGTATCCATTTCCCTCGAGCAAAATTATTTTGTCACACACACAAAGTCTTATTGCCAGAAGAAGAAAGAAACAGCTTTTACCTTCCCTCCTGAACCACTCCTGAGATCCCAAAAAGGCCAAAGTCAGCGATTACCACTTTGTTGGTGTCGTGAAAGACGTTCTTTGATTTCAGGTCCTTGTGAACGATGCCCTTCGCATGCAAGTAACCCATTCCCTAATGGAGTGAGAAGCCAGTGAGGAACAACAGGGACAAAGAAATGCATACTTGCATTATGTAGCTAATGATCAGGCTAATTATGCTAGTTACCTTCACAATCTCCTGAGCAATCTGTCTCGTCTTGTTGATGTCCAGTGTGTTCTTTGTATCTCTCACAACAGAGTACAATGTCCGGCCTTTGCAGAAGCTAAGAAGGAATTTCAGATGAAGTACTGAATTAATGTAACTGATTACAGTGATCATAACTACAACACTGCCATGTCAACTGTCAGATATAAGCAGATATTTAGCCAACTGCAGAACAGATGAGAAGTGATTTTGAGTTTTATATTTGTAAATATTTGTAATTTTTGCTGCAGACTATATCTAGCCAGATACTGCAGCTACATGAGCTAACTGGACAGAATTTCGGAGAGGGTTTTAAACTCATATTCATACATTTTCATAATTTTCACAGCGAACGCTATTCAGTTAGCTAACACAAGCTAACCTGACAGGACTTCTGATCGGGTTTTTAAGTTACAATCCTAAATGTATATAACATTTAACACTAATGCTGGCAGGCTGGCTAACATGAGCTAAAAAAGACAGGACTTTTACATAATAAATGTTAATAATCTTCACTGATAACGCTATAGCAAGCTAGATAACATTTTATAAGTCATAAAAAAGTTATAAAATATAAAAAAGTTATATATTGTGCTAGATAGATATATATCTTTACCTTTTATTAATAAACTTTTATTAATCCTCTCTCCTAATGCATGCCAGCTAGCTAACACGAGCTAACCTGACATAAGTTCTGAGAGGATTTTACCTCATATTCATAAATGTATAATCGTCACGCCTAATCTTAGCCAGCTAGATAGCGAACTTGACAATTTCTGAAAGGATTTTAAACTCGATATTGACAATCTTTTATTAATCTATATTCCTAATGTTAGCCAGCTAACCAACATGAGCTAACATGGGGATTTCTGAGAGGATTTTGTTCATTAGCTTATATAAACCCAAAGTAATGTCTGAGTCTTGCCTACATACAAACCTACACATACTAAATACCAATACTATTATACGAAAATACATGTGCATGCACATATAAGGAAATAAGTAAAATTAAAGTAGCAGCTCTGCCTGACCTGGTGATGATGGCGAGGTGTGGCGGTGCCATGCAGGCCCCCATGAAGAGCACCACGTTCTCGTGGCGTGTCTGCCTGTAGTTCATCACCTCCTTCTTGAAAAGCTTGAGATGGTCCTGATTGTTGCCATCAATCTCGAGCAGGCGGATGGCCACCTCGCCGTGCCAGCGGCCCCGGTGTACCCGTCCCCAGCGGCCCTTGCCGATCAGCTCACCCAGGTCAAGCTGCTCAAAAGGGATGTCCCACTCCTGCAGGTACACGCTGGTCTGGCTGGCCTTGCGTGAGACAGGACCCTTCCAGGGGCCACTGCCTCTTGCGCTGGGCAGATCATCCAGCTCGTCTCCGTCTCCTTCACCATCTGAGCCTCCGTTCGTCTCTTCAAAGCTCACCTCCTCCTCCTCCTCCTCCTCTTCCTCGGCTTCCTCCTGCCCGTCTTCCTCCTCTACGCTCGCATCGTCTTGCTCCTCTGCTTCTGCTTCCTCATCTTCCTCTTCCTCCTGATGCAGAAAAACATTTTAACTACGGACTCATATCAACCTATTTATGACTATGGCTGGATCACAGTAGTAACTTACTTCTCCGTCTTCATGCTCAGCCAGCTCAGCGTGCACATCCTCCTCTGATGGGTCTGTCTCATTCCTGAGGGAGGGGAAGTGGAAAGGTTAACCATCAATAATGGCAACAACACTTTACAAGTGAGAATACGTTTCTTTAGATCATCAAACTTCTATCTTACACTGTGTCTGGTAGGCCTTCTGGGTGAAGCGTGTTGGAACTGGACACATCTGAAAAAAAAAAAACGAACGTTAAGAACCCAAAACACAAATATTTGGACTGTGCAGTTGGAATCTTGGCGAACAGCCCGTTTCCTTTCGACACCTGAACGTTTGTTTATGAGACACTGACCAGAGATGCAATGCCACGATTCACCAGCAGGAGGCGAACAAAATCAACGTTACAATATCAAGTCCATGCAAACCATTTCAATTCTCTCTGACACAAAAGTGTGTGTTTGATGCCTACGGGGATGAGGGTGAAGCAGGAGCAGAGCTTTCAGTTAGAATGCACTCGGCAATGTACTTAGAGCAATACAAAAATTATCTGTACGGTAGTATCTTTTAACATTAATTTAGTCATAATGGCTCACTAACTACGTAGTTTGCTAAGTAACTAGTGTATTAACTAGGCAGCAATGCTAAATAAGTTACATCATCTTGTATGTAAATATGGACTAGCTAGCCATGTAAACTCCAATTTGAACATAGCTTGTCAGGTATTTTTGAAATAGTCAATGTTTTATTAATTTTGTTTACACATTTTTGCCGTTTTTAATTTTTTCTTTTATAGTGACATCATACTGCAAAGTCTTCTATGTAAGTTCTGCTCCCAAAGTCAAGTGAACTTCATTAAACCAACTGGCCCGTGTACCAAACTTTATTAAGTAATGGACCATCCATTTAAAATCACCCAAATTGTGAGGACAGGAACAGTTAAAAAAAAAAAAACAGGGCAAGACATCAGCATGCACACTTTCACAAGCAAAAATAAATGATCTAAAGAAGCTAGACTTCTTCGATGCACAAAACAAGCTGATAGCTGGACTGGAACACTTTTGGGAAAAGTTACAAGGTGCGAAAACTGACAGGTCGTCTTTAACTCACCGGGGAAGATAAACTGCTGTCTATGCTGAAAGTAGAAGGCAGCTTAGGGAAAGAGGGATGGAGAAATCAACAGGCAGGGAGACGACAAAGAAAAAAAGTCGAGGGTTAAAAGGCAAGTCGAAACCCGTATATGCGTCTTTTGAATAATCTGTGTTAGCGTGTTACATTTGACCTGGAAGGAAGAAATGTTTGAAATAGGTGCTTATTTCCCAAAGTACTATAGCCTCTATTCATTTTATACTTAAATAAAAATCTTGGTCTTAGAAATATGGATCTATAAGTAAGCATGTACAACAAATACACCATTAATAATAAATGATACTTTTGATGCAATGAGAACATCCTGTCGTTTCCAAACACTAACCTGGGAAGTTAAAGCGGTTGTCCCGGTGGTTTTTGGGTGAAGGGTTGGGGGGCGGGGTGGCACTGGGCGGGTTACTCTGCTGGAACGGGGCAGGAGATGACGGGGTGGAGGACGTGGTGGACGAGGGGTTACTGCTGGAGTCCAGCTGATTCAGCACAGGCGGATGATCCTTGGGAGAGAATGTCACACCATGTTCATCGTCAGTTTCAACCTTAGGACCTGACGCAAGCTATCTGTGGTCTTATTCACAACTGTTTATTAGTCAGGTAATGAGCTTTAGAATCAAAAACACTTAACCTTTACAACCAAATTCACCTCACAACCTTCTGGATGTTTTAATCGTTTAGCTGTCATTGGCTAAACCTCCACTGACTACTTGGCTTATTAATATACAAGCAATTATATTAAAAAACGCTCAATAAATGTTTGCAAATATTGCAGGCAACTTTTGCCATCATTTTTGCAAGAAAAATGCTTTACAGATGTAAAAACAGTCACTTGACACTAAATTAATTCATAATTGCATAATTGCAATATTTCTCCTCTCAAAAATGCCTCCTCTATAGTTTCTTTTAGTGATTCATTCACACAAAAGATGTTTATTTCTCATAACGACACACTGCCAGTCAAACGCTTTTGAACACATAAATTTTTTTTTTTACGTTTATTACAATTTAAATCCCTAAATCTTTGTATTTAAGAATAATGAGACTCTAAATAAGTGCTTTACTAAAGCGCACTTGTTTGGTGAAACCATTACTGTAAGACACTGCAATTCTAGGTTTGTAAAGTTAATTAGTGATTCAGATTGGCAGTTAAAGGAAGTTCACACAGACCTATTTTTTACTTTGACTTTCTAATTACAGAGTGTTTAACTCGAAAACATTTTGTTATATTTAGCCAAAAATGGGAATACCATGACTACTTAATTCATAATTGTAACTGGCAGTGTATAGAATATATATTCTGCATATAATTCCCCAGATCCTGAGACTCATGTCACTGATATATCACCATACAGGCACTAAAAAGACAAAGAAAAGCTACTGTGTGTATGCAGACAGAAGTGATTATTGTATTAGTGCTGCATCATAAAGGTCAGTACCTTCTTGGTTATTGCCTTTGGTAACGTGCCAAACTGCGGCGCCTCGGCCGGTCGATCCACAGGGTTGTTGATATCCGACGGCACGGACTCCGTCCTCCGGATCTTTGTGACTGAAACAGAGCAGTCGAGGAATGTGAGGGGAACACATAAACCCTTTTTCAACGACTCTGTCATTTATGTGCTCAGAGCAGAGAATGAACAGAGCACTTACTAGGGAGGAATGATATTCGACAGGAAGGAGCCTCTTTCGTGCATTTATTGTGACACTTTAACCTGCAGAGATGAAAACAGCCATTAGAACACCGCACACAGGTGAAAGGCTTTCATTTTCACTCTAAACGATATCCATTATGAAGACCTCGGTGAGATCGAGACACCTCCTCTGCACTCTGCCTCTAACAACCCACCTACAGTGTTTGCATTTCACTCCGAAGATCATGTTCTTCTGGCACACTTGACACGTCTGCGAGAGCCATGACTTGGTGGAGAACCTTAAACACAACACATGTTAAAGAACAGTGAGTTCGTAGGTGTATCAACTGGCCAATTTATATATTTCATAAACATCTGTCTTGTTTATGAGACAACAATAATCACTTATACAATATAGCACTTTACAACATGGCACTGTTGAAATCATGGCACTGTTGAAATCATGGCACTGTTGAAATCATGGCACTGTTGAAATCTGAGGCGTTGATTAATTTCCGATGACTGTTCAGCTACGATGTAGTGATATGTCACACAGGTATGTATGAATGTGCTTAAGTTTTCGGTAAACACGGTAATTATTTGTTTAAAATTGTGGTAATACAGTAACCCATGAATAAATAAGAGGGCGGAGTTACCTGTGAGTGACAGCCAGGCCGATGTCTCTCCTCACTGCCTGCGGAGAGCTGCGATGGACTGCGATGTTATCTGGGGACAAGACAGAGAGAAAGATAAACCCAGTCATTTTATTTAGATAAAAGAAAGTTTCCTCTCAGTAGAAATATACCTTCCTTTATCCTCAACATGATGATTAAGCCTTTTAATTATATCGTAATACTTACATAAAGAAACGGACCACTAGCCAAACAATTCTCCTGGCCGTATTAAAAATAAGCTATTTAAGTGCTAGCTTACTGTGAGTGGCCATTTTTCTGACTTTAAACAGTTAAGATTGCGCGTGTGCTCTAAAGTGGGACGTTGTTAGCTCTCAATCAGTAAATACATGAAATTATCATGAATGCAGCACTACTCATACATAAGAAATCAAAAGCTACAAGTTTTACAACATAGATATTTTTATGGCTAATTTACAAATTAGTTTCTTAAGCCATTTTTGCTGTCTTGAAAAGGAAACACAACAGGCCTCCAAACAGTCATCTATCAAACTTCACATGACATAATAAAGTACTGGAGCAGCTCTCAAGATGTTCCCCAAGGGGCTGGAGAGGGGAAGTTGATGAACATACGTTAAAAATGCTATTGGAACGCAGCCATAAACGCTTCAGCACAGGAAGACACTCTGTGATAAACCTTTAACTCTGAACCAGTGCAAATATCCACATGTTGTTGTTTTTTTTTATCAGGAAAGCTTGATCAACACCAGAGTTAATCATTAATTTTAGCAGATGTTTTTTATATACAAGACAAACACTGAACTAATCCTAAAAACTAGGCTCTACTTAGGACGGTCTACAATTCATCTCTGAGTGGTGCTACAATAAAGTGCACAAAGTGTCAATTATTTCTTGTATTGTGTTACATTTCTTGTGTGAGCCACTGTTTTGTCCTGAAATCCTGGAGGCTTAATACTTCCCCCCTCTGTTAATCCATAACAGGCTTGATCCTATTACCCAGAAGCATTATTGTGCAGATTTTTTCTTTCAGTTCTATCCAGGACTATCTAGGAATATGCACTACACAGCTACTTTGTACCCACTCAATCTCTGTGCTGTGTGTGTGTGAATCTCACTCCTCAGGCCTCCATGTTCCTCCAGCAGCGTGGGTGTTCCTGGGAGGGTGTAGGGGGCAGTAGCTGGCACAGCGCCATGTGTCCGGGCAGAAAGCAGTGGAGAGCGAGACGGCGAATCATCACAAGCATTGCCGTTAATCTGGACGTTCAGGAACAGCTTATTTTTCTTCCCACACCTGTGGACACACACACAACACAGGCCAATCAGTGAGGTCACTGAGAACCATGGATGACACGCAAAGCAAGATAAAAGATTTAAACCAGCATGCTGTCAAAGGGCTGGGTGCACTGGGTGTACAGAAATCAGTCTAGTAGCAGGGTGAAGGGTACTGAGGTAACGTGTGGTCAGAGGTAGGACACAAGTGTGTAAACTCAGAAGTGCTTTTATTTCTAGGAATCCGACAATCGGAATCAACATCTATACCAAAGGTCAATACACAATACAAAAAAATTACGATGATATGTTGGCACAACAGGGTATATATAGTCAAGGACTAACACAGAACAGGTGAACACATTCAGAAAACAAACCAATGACAGGTCAGGGACAGAGACTGGATTAGAACATTAACCAAAACAAGAGCGTTCATCGTAAAGGTACTGAAGTTAGGGTAGGTTAAGATTAGGGAAGAGGGGGTTAGGGTTTAGGGTATGTCAGAGGTACTGTGATTAAGGGTACTGAAGTTAGGGTTATAATATCATTATTTAGGTTCAGTAATACAGAAGTCAATTGAAATACGCCACTAAGTTAGTAATACAATTCTGCGTGTTTGTATGTTTTTGTGTGTGTGTGGTGTGTGTGTGTGTGTGTGTGTGTGTGTGACCCTGACTTGCCCTCTTCTGGACACTGGGCCTTCAATGTGTATCCTGTTGTGAAATTTTTCCTAATCTCAGAAATCTGTAGGGAATTAGCCTTGGCCTTGCTCACAAGCACCATTTATATGCATATTCTCCCTCTCTCTCTCTCTCTCTCACACACACACACACACACACACATAAGTGTTTCTGGGGTGGAGAATAGGATGTGTGCCCTGTTTGCAGTTAGGATGTTAGATAATATCCTAAGAGGACAGTAGGTGTTAGGAGTCACACTAATAATTTCCTAACAATTTATAATACTCAAAAAATACTTCATTAGTTTTATTCACCATGTTTTTCAAACTCATGGAGCGTTTGACTGGTGAACACAATTATGGAATTGGGAACAAGAGACATGCTAAGTTGTCCAAAATACTGGACATTAGAAGACAGCTGTCCTTTTCAAATTGATGTTGATAACAATATTGTGTGTAATAAATATCAAGATATGTCATATAAATGATTATTGCCATACGCCTACCACCTCAAAGTATGTATAACATCTATAATTATTTAAAACAATATCCATTTGTTAAATCATTTATAGCCCTGCCTGCCAAAACAGGAAGTGACCTACTTGCTGGGGGGGGTGTCCTCGATACGGTTGCCCAGTTGGCTCTCGTGGCTCTTGCTGCGTGTCAGGGTGATGTTGGGCAGGACGTGGAGTACCTTGCGTGAGGGTGGCGGCGGCGTGCAGGGTGGCTTCAGGCGGTGCCTCCTCTTTGAGGGTGGGGTTATGGGTGGGGTGGAGGAGTGTCCATGGACACGGATAGGCCAGGACGAGTAATACGGACTCGGGTCTGTTAAACTCTCCGCGTAGCCGTGGTAGATGTGGGCCTCGGGGTTGGGCGGAAGATGGCGTGAGTGAAAGCATGGGACGAGGGGTGTGGTGGGCACGGTGGGTGTGGTGGGCGTGGTAGGAGGCCGGGCAAGAGGGGAGGGGCTATGAGGGCGTGTCAGACTTCCAAGTAATGGGATCTGGTCTGCTGGGGTGAGACCTCCACTATCCCGTCGAGTGGGCTCAGAAAACCAGCAGCCTCCGTCCTCACTACACTCTCCTGAGAATGAAAAAGCCACAGTTAACTCTGAAGACCTTCCTGCTTTTGCCCTGCAGCCAGAACTACTGTCAGACATGTTGTTTGAGAAAATTAATCAACACCTTCTGACCAATCAGATTCATGACTTCAACAGCTCTGTGGTACAAATTCATGTCCATGCTTTGTACATTATATATTCTTTATCATTTGCAAAAAATATTCTTGTGATGATTTACCAAGCCAAATGTTCTGTGTACTTCATACATATGGGAGTTTCTCATTTCCAAATTAAAACTAGACTCCTGTTATTTGGAGCAAGATGCCAGACCAAACAGGACTCCCACCTGATTCGGTGGCACTCTTTAAGCAGGAGAGGGCAGCGCAGAGCCGAACACACTCCTCCGCAGTGGCTCCCAGGCTCCTCATGGTCTCTCGCACCTGAGCACCGGGCATCTGCAGCAAGGCATCCAACGACAACTTCACAGGCAGCGCCTACGCGGCATGAGATGTGGAGGAACAGAACAGACAGCAGAGTTGGTGAGAGAATCCACAGTACAAACACACACCCACACACACATACACACACACACATATACACACACACATACACACACACACATATACACGTACACATAACACAGTCTCTGACTCTGTAGTGTGAACACACTGTATACAGATAGAGTTTATACATCCACTGTCAATCAGGCTTTGATGGTCATGTGATCCAGTGGCTTTATTAATGCTAATACTAAAGCCTTAACAGAGAACACACAGAACACACAGAACTTCATAACAATGGATGATTTAAGTCATTTGAGTTATTGATTTTGGGCTTTGAGCCATTTGAATTATTTGAGTCATTTGCTTTAGTGATTTAGTTGTTTGACTCATTTGAGTTCTTGATTTTAGGCCTAAAAAAATGACAGCTATTTAACAAAATGTTTGTTTCATTAGAAAGCAAAACTGTTTATGTAAAGTTGACATGATATTTAGAAACGGTTCAGGTAGAAACCAAATGAAATCAGGCAGAAATGTTTAGAATCTCCTATAGTTTTACACCCAATATTACCATACAAGGCTAGATTTCGGCCTTGGACCCCATCCAGTTTGACAGTGACATCACATGGACTTGCTGATGTGGTTCAGGACACAGTGGGAATTACTGTCATCTATAAACTATTGGATTAGCATAATTATATTTTGTATTTAGCACAGTTTAGTATCATTCCACACCCCAGGCCATGCCTAACTAAATATGAAAACAGAACTGAACTTGAAAGCTAGAAATGATATGACTGGTAGACTCAAATTTGTGTTTACTGACTATCCTGGTTGAGACGGATACTTTGATGAAATATTGTCACTATGATAATAACAGTGTCATTGTGTCAGGCAGCCTGTTTAGTGTGAATTGGCATGTGGCAGGATGAAAAAGTCGAGTGCCTCATCACCCTCTCACAACCTGAGGGTCATTGTTTTCTCTGAGAGGCTTAATGCAAATGAATTTCTCCATCTCTCTCTCTCTCTCTTGTTCCCTCTTCAAATACCCACATCACATGACCTCTTACACTAATTAAGCCTAGCCGATGATCCGATTACCTCATTATAGACCTGTACGAGTGGACGAGAGGAGGCAGTTACACCAAAGCTCCTGGAGCGTGGGTTTATTAATATAGGCTCAGAAACGTTTACGCAAATGTAACTAACTATCCAAAACTTCAATCTGTATAGAGTGCTGGATTTTAGATTTTATTTTGTTGCTCTCATATTGAACTGAATGCCTGTAGCAATAAATACTGCACTGTTACTGTATAAATAATAATAAATATTCTTAGAAATTTTTCCTATCAGAGTTCATGCCCAAGTCAATCAAGCCCACCAATTTCACTATTACTATTACTACTACTACCCATCCATCCATTTTCCGTACTGCATATCCTACACAGGGTTGTGGGGAACCTTGAGCCTATCCCAGGAAACTCGGGGGGAACAAAACAGGGGACACCCGGGACAGGGTGCCAACCCACTGCAGGGCACAATCACAAACATTCACATACCACGGACAATTTAGAGATGCCAATCAGCCTACAACGCATGTATTTGGACCGGGGGAGAAAACTGTAGTACCTGAAGGAAACCCCAAAGCACGGGGAGAACATGCAAATCCACGCACACAGGACGGAGGCGGGACTTGAACCCCCAATATGCTAACCACTAAGCCACCACGCCCCCCTACTACTAATATTACCATTACAACTACTATTATTACTTCTACTACTACTAATACTACTTCTAGTATTGATATTATTATGATGGTTAATACTAATATTATTATTGCTGCTACTATTAAGTATTAATACTATTACTATTACTAGCAATAATATTACTTTTACTACTATTACTACTACTACTAATAATAATAATATCAATATTATTGCTACTATTATTAATAATACAACCCTGAATACTATTAACACTGCTAGTGATAGTAATACTAACACTACTAGGTCATAATGTAACTGTCCTATGAACTAAAGTACCTGGTTTATTGTCCTAAATAAAAGAATATCTGTCTGAGCCAACAGAATCATATTGTAGTGTCGAAAGCAGATGTTTTTTTTTTTCAGGATTTGATCATTTCCTTCCTCAGGTATGGAGAACATTTGTACATTGTATTCATTTTGCAAAGTCACATAGCTGTTGAAGCAGCCGACAGTGAAGCGACAGTGATGGAATTTCCACCAACTGACCACAAACAGTTGTATGAAGAAAGATGAGATACATAATCTAACACACACACACACACACACACAAGAAGGAGTAAGTGTTAAGTGCTAGGACTGAGGAGTGCTACAATCGCTAGTCATGAATCACGCCAAATATAAATGATTTACAAAGACTAACTCGTAACACATATAAACATAAAGGTGAGTGAAAAGTTTGCGCACCCTTAGGGCCAAGTATTGGCAAGGGGAGCTACAGAAAATCTCAGAAGTAATAAGTCAGTTACTCACTTCAGTACTGCAGTCTGATCTTTAAAAGACACACAGAACACAGTGGTGTGACACGACCCTGTCCTTGAGGTCGGGGTGACACCATGGTGCAGCACGTGGATGGCAACTTGCCTTGCGGATCACTGATTTGAGTTAGCTCTTTGTGCTAAGCTGACTAAGCTCTGAAACACTCAGCCTAAGAGGTTCTGTCTGAGAAGTCATTAGGTGGGTGTTGGTAATACTAACACTATCATGTGCCATTTGTATGATCTCATGAACTACTGATGAACCTGAGGTGCATGCACTGTGTTCCAGTTGGAAGGCAGCTCCCTAGGTAGGAAATGTGATGGATAGTGCTGGTTCATTCAAAAAACAGCAGACCAGATCAGATCAGCAGTCCATAGTCCACGCAGCTTCACATGTATCTTTCTCAATTTTGGCAACCTCAAAATTCTGTTCACAAAAATTTGGACAAACATGGAGGCCCAAACTGGAGGCCTTGTAGCTAGCACAAACAGTCATATTTATGTTCTCTTTTTTTTATTTTTTAAAAAAAAAAAATCAGTTTGTCAGTAGGTTAGTATAAATTAGCTGACAATGTATCACAGTTTTATTCCTGCTGGAAGAGAAGACAAAAGGAGAGAAGAAACAAAAAAAGAAGAAGCACACAAAAGAAATGAGAAGAGAAAAGGGAAAAAAGAAGAGAAGAGAAGAGAAAAAGGGAGAGGAAAGGAGAGGAAAGCATCAGATAGAAGATAAGTGAAGATATGAGAGTAGACAATGGGGAAGAGAAGAGAAGAGAAGAGAAAAAGGGAGAGGAAAGGAGACAAAAAGGATCGAATAGAAGATAAGTGAAGATATGAGAGTAGACAATGGGGAAGAGAAGAGAAATAAGTAGAGGAGAGGGGAGAAAAGAAGAGGTGAAAGAGCTGTGTTATGATCAGTCTTTGTAGAGTGATGAGTAAAGAGGCAGACAGAGGCACTGACTGCTCCATTCTGAATTGGTCATGATTGTGTCCTACTCCCTCCACTCAGCAGGATTCCCCATCTTTAGCAACTTGATGCTTCCATTGTTAGTTCATTTCAACATCTTTTTTAAAGCAAAAGCCAGGATCAATTATTGCAACTGCAAACTCCACCAGCGTCATTTACCCATCGCAGTTCCCTAAAGCCAATCAGCTATACAGATTTACACATCCCTAACGCTGCGTGTTTGCGCGTCACCTCTATGAGCTCGGCTCTCAGGCTGACGGTGCGTAGCCAGTCCCCCAGGCGCGGGAACGTGTTCAGGGCCTGCGGTCGCTCTGTCTCCGGAACCTTCAGCTTGCACTGCAGCTGCTTGCAGATGTACTTCATGAGCTTCACCTGCAGGAGGCGACAGAGAACCAGACGCAGGAGGGAGGGGTGAGTTAGCAGGGAAAAGAAATTCTTAAGGCTGCTTTTTTTGGATTTGGACACATATGTGGAAGTCATTATTAATTTACAACAATAATCACATGGGTCAGAATGGATTTTACAGGCCGAGATGTGTCCGTTTTTTTTTTTTAGAAATCTGCCTTTACTCACATTGACAATGATATTGTGTAAGAAGAATAACTTCAGAGCAGGTAAATAAACAGTGCTAAATATTAGGATTATGTTTTACAATAACATTTTATATTACATTCATTTACAGCATTAGTTAACATTAACAAGCCATTCACTTCAGCAGTAAAAAAACAAACAACAACAAAAAAACCCAAGTAATTTTGTTTGTTTAAATATTAACCAGATGATTATTTACACTTGCATTATCCAGTCTTTATTCTACCCATGACAAGACACAAGTACACATAAATGAGCACAAATTCAGTTACAACATGTTACTAAATCTGACTAATCTGCTGAACTCAAGGCAGTGGGTGTAAGTGTCAGAAAATCATTCAGACAAGATTTCGAACAAGATTTCATATTAACCATTTGAAAGTGTTTTGAATGGAATCCACTTCTTTACTGCAGCTGTTCATTATTTATTCAACATCTAAACCAAAGTCAGTTATCACAAGTGCATCTGCTTTGTACTGCTGATACATTAACGGAAAAGTTTATGGTTTATTTTTTGAGGAATAAAACACTTTGGGTGTGCTGTTATAGGATAATAACACTAAAATTCTTAAACTTGGTAAATTTTCATAGATTCTGTAATATGAAAAATGAAATCATTTATATATATATATATATATATATATATATATATATATATATTATCTCCGTCAAATTAGAAAAGAGATACGGTTTCTACAGGAAGTGAGGGTGAGGCAACCTTTTAGTTTAGTTTAGTTACAAACCATGCATTGTTAAAATGTCAAGTATTGTGTCAAGTATTATATTTTTTAGTATTGTCCACCTCTATCTGCATAAAAATATCCATGAGGTTAAGACTTTTTTTGCAGCATCTATCATTTCTTCAAATCAGACATAATCAACTGATCATTTCTGCATGTTCATAACTGTCTATGAACATGCAACTATGCAAGATACATTCCACTCTCTTGCCAAGGACACACTGGACTGGAGTGTGTAAGAGCTGACTCAGGATCGGACAGCCCCAGGACCTGGGCCAGGCTTTACCCAATCACAGCGAGCCATCTCATAATATTCTGCTGAGATCGGTGAGCGCTTCTGATACCCCTATCCACCACAGCTCACAAGTCCCGAGGGCCTCGGACATGCCAGTGCAGAGATGTCCTTACGTAATGGGACTTTACGGACTTTCTTTTCCATCTTTGTCGTGCCACACAAACATTCATGCTCAGTGAGCAAGCGAAAGGATAATTGCCACAGCGCTAATGAGCTGGAGCTAATTATACACAGACGTATTAAGGTATTTGTGTGAACCATTGTTCGAGGTCATAACGCAAACTGTGTGCGTGAGGATGCCAGAAATAAAACTCTGCATGTTGCAGTGCAAGAAAGTCTTTTTTTGACTTATTCTAAAGCAGCACATCACATCTTCAAATACACAATAAAAGTGGGTTCAATAATAGATCAAAGGTTGGTAAAGGAATAGTTTGGTGGAAAATCATATTTATGCAATTTGCCACTTATCCCAAGCGCACAGAAAGCTGGTGTCTGAATTTTGCTTCTATAGTTTTAGCTACGAGGCTAATCTAAGTCCATCTCACCCAAAACCTTTTTGTGCCCAAAGATGACATCATAAAAATACATAATCTCAATATCCGGTATGTTCTGATACGACTCTTTCTTAAAATTAATTCAAAAAGTGATTCTGGGATCCAGAGTTACTGTATTGTTGGAAGCTTGTGAGTTCGAATCCTGTCGATGCCACAGCCATCCATGGGTGTGGATTGAAGAGAGCAAAAATCAGCCATGCTCTCTGGGTGGAAGGGAAGGTATTACGATCTCTCCTGTCAGTCACAGAGACACTACCCAGTCGTAGGCATCTATAAGCTCGTGTATGTGGAAGAGGGCAGATAGCACTTTCCTCCGGGTGTGCTACACTGCCCTGTGATGTAGCATGAGCACCAGTTGTGTTCACATGTCTCAGAGGAGGCACATGCTAGTCTTCACCCTTTAGCTGTTGTGTGATAGGGGAGAGCTAGCTAGTGGGTGTGAATTGGCAAATGACCACATTGGGAGCCGTGTCTGTAACACTACAGCGGTCAGTGACATGGTGCAGTTCTGTCCATGTTTAAAGATGCACATCAGCACATCTGTGAGACATCACTGAAGATCTGGATGTGGGTTAAGGCTGAGATTGTGGGTAAACAAGACTTCCATTAGCTAGATTAGCTTTGTAGCTCTGATGAAAAACAGGAGAAGCAAACATGTTTTGATTGATTGACTAGGTGAGGTGAAACGGGGTAAATTTGAGCTCAGTGGTTAAGGTCTTGGCTTGTCACTGGAAGGTTTTTATCTCTCAGCAAGCCACCACTGGGGGTTTGATCAACTCTTAACCCTCAATTATGTGCTTATGCAAGCTCTATAATTGGATCGGATTCTGCCTTGCTTCTAAGTCGCTTTGGATAAAACCATCTGCCGAATGAATAAGTGTAAATGTAAAAAAAGAATGGCTCCAAATCAAGCCCATTGCATGATTATATCTAATCTACATCATGCCACTGCATTTGGCTCTATGCCCCAGTGCAGTGAGCACGCCATCTGACTGAATCTCTCCCCCACAATCCCTGCTTATTTCCCCTCCAGCAAACAGGCCCGTCAAACAGATATAAATAGCTGTTATTATATGGAAGCGCACAGCAAGCATACCTCCTCTCAGGGGGCGTCTGCGCTGCTGCCATGGCAACCGGGTGTCATCAGAGCGTCGCAGCGAGTGACATCAGCACTCGCGGGTTCATAGTGAGGCTAACACATGGCTGCGTCAGGCCTCGCTTCCTCATGGCTATTCTCTCCTCCAGGCCCCTATCTATCTGCCTTGAGATTTGCAGGATGCCTTTTTTGTTCCTCCCTCCCTACCCTGGCGAAGTGTCAGGATATTTTTGAATAACAAAACGCGACATGGGAGGGAGCGTTCTGTGAGGCAGCTCCCCTCCGATTCCTCTGCAAACAAAACAGCGCCGGCCAGCACAAGAGGAATTTTCCAGAGAGCACAGAGTGCTGACCAGAGCAAGAGAGAAAGGGAGAGACAGAGATCTGATATCTGGCTCAATCTCTTCAGATAAAGGAGCATCTATGGTTGTGTGCAAATATTTTGGCACCTGTATACAAACCATGCTTTACTGATTGTAATTCTGTTCTGGTGAAGTGGTGGATTAGACATCAACTAGATGGGTGCCAAAACTTTTTTGCACACACCTTATGTTGTAACATTGTTTTGCTATCTGAGCATTTCACCTAGTAAATAGTAATTGTGCACCAGAATTTATAAATATATAGAAGTTGTTAATTTTTTTATTTAGAAAATGATCAAAACATGCAATTTGAACATGGGTGCACATACTTTTGCATATGTCTCTTTATTTCTCTCTCTCTCTCTCTCTCCTCTCTCTCAACTTCAGCATGCTTTAGTGGCTGCACAGATAATTGTACCATGTATTGCCAAAACCTTGGGTTATGTGAATATAAAAGAATAATTAAACAGTAAATTGGCCAATCTGTAAACTGTAAAATGAAAATGTACCACAAGCGGGGAAAGAGAAACCCTCCCTCTCTGCGTTTTTTAACGAGGACAGGTTGTGCAGACGTCTCAGCCGAGCTGCAGCAGCTGATGACGCAGGGAGTACGAGGGGTGGAGGGGTTAAAGGGGGGAGCGTTAAGGAACAGGAGGAGGAGAAGGAAGAACAGGAGGACGAAAACTGGCCTGCTGAGATGGGTCCTTTCAGAGGGAGACCAGGCAGGCACATCGCTGACGCACGCACAAGCTCTGTTACCAGGAGGCTGGCAGCCATAAAGCCAGTCATCCTTTTCACACCTCCACCCACCTGCCAGCCAGCCTCCTCTAATCCCAGCCTTAATGAGCGCAGCGCGGATTCGGACGCCAGCGCCCAGGGGCTTCCAGCCAGGCTGGGCTCATGTCGCCATCACGGAGAAAAATCCAAACTCACCACACTGTATCTAGAACGTTCTTCTACCATACATACAGCTGGCTATCAGAGCATTTTCCCTGTTAGAAAACATCAATGCCAATGGATAGGCAAAGCAGCTTGAGCTTGAGCTATATCATCAAGGTTTGCGCATGTGATTATGAGATTTCTATAGTACCTGAACATACAAAACAAACGTGGGCCAAACTCAGTACGTCATGCTCATAGAAGCTCTTTATTGGGGCTTAAAAAAAAGAGAGAAAAAAAAGTCAGACCCCAAAACAAGGTTTAAACACAGGCCAAAACTGGCAGTGAAGCCAAATTCATCATTAAGTCAAGTAACCAGGCAGCTGTTTTTTTTTTCTGTATGGAAAGCATATCACACCATTGTATCGCACCAAATTTGAATTAGATCGAGAAAAGGTCTGCGCTCTATTAGATCTTTTAGCAGATATATTAGCTGAGAAACCAGCATCTTTCAACCATTTTTCAAGAGTGTGAAAGAGAGAGTCAAGTGCCTTTTGCAGCTCATTCACTCTCATGCTATACTTTCAATCCATACAATATGCACCTGCGAAGGAGAAGTTCACGTCCTTGGGTGTGAGGCTATGGTGGCTCAACGGCTAACAAAAGCACCGAGCGCTAAAGCCAAGGGCCTCTCAGACAAGAAAAAAACACGTAGAGGTTCAGGTAAAGGAAAGTACCCTGCACTGAGAACAAAGCTCATAAACAAAGTAGCATAGCTAATAATCTAGCAGCTAAATGCTAATCTTGCATAGGATATTCGTGACCTCGATCCAAAAAGATTCATTTCCTTTTAATTCCAGTCACTGAAAGGATGAAAGGCAAAATGTGAAAAGGAGGATATTTTTGTTCACAAGCTTTTCACTTTGGAACGCTAATAAAAGAGCAACGCTACGCCGCTGAAGTACAGAACGACAAGGTCAAGAGAGTCTCACCATCTCAGTTATGGCTCACTTAGAAAATGAGAGCTCTGTGAATACAGGAATACAGAGGAATGTGTATATGAGGGAGGAAGAAGGCTTTGGGTTAACTGCCAACATTTAAGAGGCTTCGTGTAGCTTAATCTCCTCATACGGACCTGCAGGTGGCCAGAACAGTAAATAACCTCCTCCCCTGTTCACGCTGATGCTTCATCTTTGGACTCCGTCTGACTTTTTTTCCAATTTTTTTTCCCCAAAGTTCAAACATTTGAATGATGCCAAATACAATGACAGAAGTACTGAACCTTTAAGTCAACATGTCAGCAAGATACAAATCCTCCCCCACAGCCATCGGTCAGTGGGCTGCGGTCAAACGAGCTCGCGGCTCCAAAGAAAGCAAAACAACACCCAGTTCTACCTCCTCTTGTTTTCTCTCAGCCTATCTCCGCTAACATTGACTTTGGGGTTTGGCCAGTGCAGGACGTGAAGAAGACGGATTAATGTTTTTTTCTTCCGTTTTACAATAGAGGCCCAGCGGAGTCGGAGACCTGGTGTCCATTCAAACCACGCAAACAAGAACATCAGGTTCCCAGCCAAGCATTGATGAAGCTTTTCAAATATATAAAAAAAAGCTAAACGTAAAAGATTTATCGCGTTTAATGTTGAGTGAGCAACATCTACATTTTAGAGAGTGACTAGCTACTGCTCTTTGTGATCACCAAATTAGCTACTTACACATTCTACATTCACTTCACTCATTTTATTCTCCCTGTTTAGCATTCGATACAGGATGCAAACCAGTCCTGCTGAGCCCACAATACCCGCAAATAATCCTACTCACACCCACCTAGACATCTGTGCCCCCTGACATGTTCCTTTCATATTACAACAGAAGCCAAGGAGACCCACGGTATCCAAATTAGCTAAACCCTTTTTAAAAAGGTCTCCGTTTTGGTGTTGAGTTGTTCTGCTGCATGGGTAGTCAGGGTCTTGAGTGCCTTTCTTGAACACACACACACACACACACACTGCAGGTAGTTAGGGGATCACACAGCCAGCGCAGAGAACAATACATTGGTGCAAGTGTGACGTTAGGTTTCCTAGCAACCCCAACTGAGGGGCCTTCGGTGGTGTTTTTTTTTTGTTTTTTGTTTTTTCAGAGTGGGATTTTCCCACAGACAGAAAATGTCTCCAGCTTAAAAGACAGGACACACCACGTGTATAAGACACACACCTCTAGAAGAGCCTGGTCATCATGCCTTAGCTTAGCCATTGGCATAATTTAGTTCTGTTTAAGAATCTTTAATTGTTGAGAGAAAAAAAAAAACATGATCTATAGCTATCCTCTATGAGTCCTGAGATTCATCAGGCACGCCACACTTTTTTTTTCCTTTTATCTCTGTAAACACAATCCACTACAGAATCCTTTCAGTTAAAGCACAGTTGGATTTGAACGGGGGTGGGAATGTACACTTGCTAATCAAGAACAAAAAGGCAGAGCTGAAGAGCTGCGTCACTGGATCCGTGTGTTATGGCAACATCGTGCTGCCCGTGCACAAGGAGGTAAACACGCGCGCGACGCTTCCATGGCAACGCGTCCATGACGTCCGCACACATGACGGACGGCTAAAGGGCACGGCCATGCCTGGCTCATCAGAGCTGAAGGGAGGCTAAAAACTGACTTTGTATCAAATATTAGCATTTTAATGGTGCTGCTTGTGCTGCTTGTTGATCAGAAATGATCAAACTCTTTGATTAGACATGTACCGATGATCAATTATACAATATATAGAGATGTCGATGGTCGAATGAAATTACAGTGGTTCATTCACAGGGTAGGTGTGTAGGTAAGCGATAATGGTGAGGCTGTCTGATTGAGGAGTTAGCATTAGATCAGACATACAATGCGTGTAACCTTTTATACATTGCACGTAACCTTTTGCCTGTAACCTGCATGTAACAAAATACTCATTCCATACCCTATGTTAACAAATAAAAAGTACTCACAGATAGCATTTTCATACAAGCGCTAATATAATAAACCTAGCTAATAAGCATAGTTGTGTTTTTATCCAAGCTGAAAAGCTAGCAAGTGTTTACTAGTAAACAAATCACACTGAAGGTGTTTTTCTATTTTTGGTTTAAATGCTGCCTAATGAAACAGACACGAATAAACATAGTAATTCCTCAAGGAAAAAAGGTTAGGATACTATCTATAAGTCAGTATTTTTGATGAGCGTGTTTTTTAGCAATTTCACTTATCAACTGTTGCCTCTGCTAACACACAATATCCATCTCAAATCGCATACTATGCCTTAAAAAAAAAGATGAACGTATCCAAGCACACATACGTTACTTTTAAGCTGAATAAAAACACACTAAATTATTAAATACAAATATTAGCCTATTTTTTAAATGCAAGTGATGTTAGCATACCCGACTTTAACTTAACCAACAGTACTATGTGTATTTTTTTTATTTTAATATACAATTTATTGGCGAATACAGTTTTGACGCAGACAATTTGTATTGTCTTTAGATGTCTACAAGGCGCTGGAAATGAACAGGAATATAACTAGATCACGTCAACAGATGTGTGCTAGCAAACTGATGCTACTTTTGATCACTGAACTGAAATTGACCGTGAAAGTCAAACACGCAACAATCCAAAGGAAAGCTGGGTCGCAAAGGGACGAGTCAGACATGAGGAACATGGTGGATTGAGGTTTGAGGCTTTGGGAGAAGGTGTTTTCTCTGTGTTAGCATGCTAGCAAAGATTCGATAGCCCTGATGGCTAGTTAATCAGGCTAAATATTTGTCACTGAAACGCTGCTGACTACACAGGCTCACTTGGGAGGACAAATTATTAGCGCTGCACAGCTCATAAATCAGCAAAAATCACCATTTGCCCACTTGTCAATTGCTCATGAGTACAAAACACTGCCTCGTTCGCTGTTGGAGAGCCACTTAAAGTAATAAAGCTACACTGACGTGAGGTGCGAGAAAAGCGTTTTGAATAACAAATGAGATACTTTGAAACATCTCAAGGAGACGCTCTGAAACTGCACCTGTGTCATGGAACGTGTGGAACGATAAAGAAGGGGTCAGCCATTTTTCACACTGTAGTGTCTTTAGAAATGTACACGTCATGCTCCAAATCCAGCAATAGTTTCAGGTATCTGTAATCATGAAATCCATTTTCATCTCAGGTAATGAAAAACAATCGACCATGATAATGGTGAGCTTAGATAGATATTGTTGTTGTTGTTGTTTTTAAATCGAGCATTAAATCACAAATTCTCCATTCATTTTAGCTTTCTAACCAATCACAATGTGGTATAAAGAAAAACAGTAAGACTGTAACCAAAGTCATTCAGCTACACAAACCAAACTAAATATCGCTAGACAACAATGGCTAGAGCGACAAAACTCCTTTCTAGCAAATTTATTTTTGAGTCTGACACTGGAGACTCCTTCATTACATGTTTAATAACTGTCTCTTTACAGAAAACTTCACCATATCCACATTTCCATCTTGGTTTTGTCAAATAACATTTTTATTGTATTTATTTTATTATTTATTATTACCCTTAGATCATGTGGCACGTCATCCGAGTTCATACGAGTTCCTGTTAATGACTTGTTACTATAGAAACAATAACATGTTAGAATGCGCGCATTAATATAAACCTGAGATCTGCAAGCAGAACTACTGTCAGAGAAAATATAGAAAATATCAGAATCAGAGTCAATTTAAATAACAAGCTTACAACGTTTTAACTATTTTAAACATATTTATTTAGTTAGATATTTAGGAATTAGCATTTAAAAGATCTCCTTAATTAATATGACCAAGAAATTATTTCAAAAATTTATTAAAATTTTCTTTTTTAATATAAATATAAAAAAATATATGTCATTAATTAATCCTAAATTGGTTAGATAATTCTGATAACTACTAGTGATAACAATATTGAATATGATGAATTTACAATATTGAGTTTAGTGATGATGTAGTTTAAAATGCTTGTTTGGAGGATGACCCCTATCCTACTGAGAAGGACATGGTCTGAAGCAATGGTTGACTTTTCTATCGTCATTGTCATCACAGTAGGGAGTGTGTGAGCGTCGCTGAAGGGGCTTCCACTAATCAGGGGTCTCCTAGTGTCACACTGCGAGACTTTATGCTCTAATAACTCCTACACAAAGCCGCTTGGTCTTCATCCTGTAAATGACTTGACATATGGATGATCCCCTTCCCTGTTGCTCTGTGGCAGGCCTGGGGTTTGAACTCCTTCCCAAATGCGACCTTCTAGCCACACAGATTGAAGACGGCTGACAGATCTGATCTTATAACCCAAATTTGGCACAGACGCAATGGAGCAACTGAAAAAATAAGCTCACTTTGATAACTCAGCCCTCTCCCAATTTATCCACCTACAGCAGCGCAAGTCCAATATAGCATGGCAGGGAAAAAAATAGATCTCCTCACAGAAGGAAAAGAGGGAGGGCTGTGTGTTGGGGGGATGTTGTTACTGCAATCACCTGCTCTGCTGTACCTCCTCCTTCCTTTCCCTGAAATCACACACAGCCTACTGGGAGACCCATCCCTTTTAAACATCTGGTTGGTTTCTTCTCCTCTCAATCCCTCCCCTTTCCTCCCCCTCTCGTCCGGCCTCTTCGTGCATCACGCGTCATTTTCTTATTTAACAATCAACCCCTGAAAACACCAGGCGGGGGGACGAAAGACGAGCCAAATATAGAAGCAGCCATAATAGCACAGCGCTCTATAACACTCTTTTTTTCCAAAGCAGGGCCCATAAGGGTGAAATCGGCAAATGCTGCTAAGTTACTGTTCTCCCTGTTTCTTAAAAAAGCCTAATTGTGTCTCTTTGTTTGTCTGCGTTGGAGGAAGTCGGTTTTCAGAGACGCATCGAGACACAAAGCAACGTCCTCCCTACAGGAACTGGCTCACACGACTCCTCCATCAACTCCCACACTGAATTTGCTTTATTGTAACAGCAAAACAATCATGGCTCTTATAAAATCATGAACAGTACAACACTATACAGTGATTAAAAAAAAGCCAGTAATACTGTTATTATATTGGTATATTCTTGGTATATACTTATGTAATAGGCTAAAGACAGGGACAAAAGTATTTCAATATTATTCTGATAAACTGCTAAAATCTATTTTTAAAATATGCATGTAGTGTTCTCAACCAAATTTAACCCTTGCATTGCCGATGCCTTATTATGGTATTTATGGTCCTATATAAAACTAAAACTCATGATACTGTAAGGCATATGGAGTTTTCAATTATAATGATGTGACATTTTTGCCTTATCGCCCACCCCTACATGATAATATAATTTCAGCATCTAGCAATTTTCAAATTTCCTAAGAAAGGTTTCCTTTTCCTTTAAGAAAGGTTAGACAGTTACTGACATTGACCCATCTCTAATATGAAATGCTGTATAAAAAAGCATGATATTCGGTTATATCAAAACTAGGCCTCTCGTAATTATTACACAGTTGCATAATTGAATTATTTGAGCTGATCATCAAAGAATACTGGCAAACAGAGGATTCATATATACAATAAAATGGCTAAATTATGATTTGAATCTAGGTCAAAAATTTTAACCTGTGAGCTATTTGTCTGTATCTTTGAGCAATTAATTACTAATTAATTAGTAATTAGTTATTATTTGAGTTATAATTTAGAAATATTATAATTGAGTTATAATATGGGACTTGTATATTTGAGTTAGTATTTGGATTCTGTATGTCTGAGTAATTTCTGACACTATATTTGCCTTGTTATCTGACTTATTAATTGGGTTCTGTATATTTGAGTAATCGTTTGTGTTATTATTGGACATATTTTTTGGGGTTTGTATATTTGAACAATTATTTGACTTAATATTTGAGCTCTTTTCGAGGTCTGTATATTTGAGTAATTATTTGAGTTAATACTGTTTGGTCTCTATATTTGAGTAATTAACCATTTTGTATGACATTTAATCATTTGCCAAAATTGTATAATTGTCGCATAATCATAGCAATGATTTTTCATACAGCTCATCTCATCATGCTGAAATGGTCTGCAGGCTGAGCACAGACTTGAGTAGGATGCATCATGGGAAATACACACAATGGAGTTGCTGGCAGGCTTTGTATGAGCATGTTTAGTTCCAACAAGCAAAATCAGATGTTTTTCGACTTCCCAAAATATGCTTGAGGATCCAACAAAACCCAAGAGATGGAGCCCCATGGAGATCCTTATGCTAGACCAATACAGGAGGGACATCTAGTAAATAAAAAAAAAAAGTGAGGCTGAGGTGCGAGGCTGGCACCAGGCTGCAATCAGGGAGTCAGCGTGTAAAATCTGAAGCACCACCTCATAGTATTTCAGCTCTATAGCAAGTACAGCTCGGTGTGAAAAAAAATGGCCTGAAGTGGAATAACAAAGAGCTTTTTGGTGAGAATCTAATGTGAGTTCAAGCCTCTTTTGATTGTGCTGAAGTGCAGGTGGCGATGAGAGACAGGTGGGAGGAGGGCATCTGGAGTGTGACAACCACTTCAGCTGTGCTTATTCAACGCAGGAATTAACAGACCGTTTAGAGCCTGTTACACTCAGTAAGAGTCGACGAGCTCCACTCAGTCCTCCCTGAACGGCCCTCGTGTGTCCACTCTCTCTGTCCTAACGGGAGCCGAGACTGCTCTACCTGCTGCTGATATATAATATTATTACTGTAGTCACTTGCCATAACCTGGTATATACACTCTGCCTAGCATTTTATTTGAGAAACTGCTCAGCATTTTATATTTAATATTTAATATTATATTTTCATATCTGACAGCTATTTGTATTTAATTTGCTAATTTAGTAAGAACATTTTCAAATTTCAACCTCAAAATCAGAACAGTAAAGTGTATACTGAATCAAATAGCAATTTCTAAAATAAAATGATAAAATCATAACTCTTTAAAAAAAAAAATTTTAAATTGAAAAAAAAAAAAGGTTAAACTGAATTCTGTCACATGTCTTATATGTAGTACTGATCAGACTTGGCACCTCATTCTGTTTCTGTTTGTCCTGGCAAGACAGAAAAAAAATCACACTTCATATGCTAATGAGCTCTGTACCTGTAAATGAAGCGAGAGCTACCCTGTAGTCACTCTGTACTACGGCTAGCCTGCAGAGCAAAAGAGGAAAAGGACCTGATCAGCAAAACGGCCACACAGAGACTTAAAGAGGAAGCTTATGGGGCAATTCCTCAACAGTCACGACCCTGACACTTCAGGAAGTTGTGAAAGGGCCTAAAAGAAGGCCTTGGACTACAGATGGAGAGGAGCATGGCCAAACTTCCTGTCCTGACAGGAAACAGAACTGAAAGCAGCCTTTCAGTTTGTGGTACCAAAATAGAGTGGGTAGGCAAGTGCTGATATTACAGTTTCATAACACGAGATTGTAGTTTAGAAAATTGCTGCATGTTTAAGCGTGTGCGCTACTTTACTGATCTAATACAGTAATAAAGTTCCAGCTTGTTTACAATAATACAGTACTATAATTATATGCAGTTATGGCTGAAATGTTACATCACAATACTTGGGGATTTTCCACAATACGTGATATGTTTCATGATATTTAGGTTTGCTAACCAAACCAGTAAAAATAAATCATGAAACAATGCCTACAGAAACATTACTTGGTCGTTACAGAAACCTAGTTACTTGGTCAATATTATTCAAGCAATAACTCTCAGAAATATTTGCAATATCAATATTATATCGTCATATCGCTTAGCCCAAGCTCTGTGATGCTCCCAGTATGAATAAAAATAGTGGGGAGGTTTCTAATTTAAAGATCAAATACTGTGTATCACTAGTTTAAAGAATAACTCACAAATAGTTTCAGTGTCAAATATCACAACATGCTGTGTATCTGATTATCAGAACAGTCCTAGAATTGAGACAGTACTGCAGATGTAAACAAAAAGGGGAACAACCGTTGCAATTCTTACAGCTGTGTCTCAGATCCTGAGTTCTCTATGAAGGAGGTGAAATTCAGGCCCGGTCCATGTTAATGTGGGCCATTTTGAAAACACTGCTTTAAAATTCTGATCATACTAGAATTTTTAAATCCATTTCCCAATAAAAGAACAAAACAGCATGCACTGGGTGTCCGAGCCATAACCGTCATTGCCGTCACTTCTGTTTTTTTCTTTTTTATGTCCCTTCGGCCATTTTCATTTCTTTCTTTATGTCATTTCCACCATTTCAGTCTTTAGTGCACAGTCTTGCGTCACTTGTATTCTATACAAAGCAGTCAAGCATGAATTGAAAATATCTCCTACAGAAAACAGCATCACAGGAAATACTGCCATTTTGGAAGTCTTGAGATCACGTGGCATTGATAGGGCAGCGGTTTAGAAAAAGCTACGTTTTCATACTTTTATCAATGGCATTTAAAAAATATATTGTTCACTATAAAAAGCGGAGCACAACGATGTGTTTTGTAGTCGAATACAGTGTTTTAGTGTTGACAGAAAGGCAAGGTGTCATAGTTATTCTCGTGCTTGTAAAGAATCAGAGCGTTTGTTTGCTAACAGCGAGGTACAACACATTCACCAGAAACCTGCACGTTGTTGCTAAACTCAGACGCGATTCATTTGGAACACCAGAGAATCTCAGGGCTGCTTGTCAGACAGGACAGCTGGACTATGATGATTAAATAAGTGGCAGTTCAGTAGTCAGGAGTTAGAGTCTGTGCTAGTCACCAGAAGGTTGCGAGTTCAAATCCCATAACTACTAAAGAGCCACTGCTGAGGAATCATCAATGGATGAATCAATGAAATTCTGTAACAATTCAAAAGTTAAGGACAGGACTTGAGATGAAATCTTAATTTCTATGTCATCAGAAGAATTCAAAATACTTTGCTGTCACTTGTTTGAATTTGTATTAATCTTTTATAAGGTCATTTTATGATGGATAGAGTTTAGTGTTACTGAATCATAAATGAATCGACTCTTTTTGAACTATATGATTCGTAAACATGAATAAAGTATGTTTTTAAAGAGAAAGAGTCTCTTTTTTCTGGCTATGGCGATGTGCCTGAGACTCAAGGATAGGTAAGTTGTACTGGATTGTGAACTGTACATGTAAAGGTTATGTTCTTAGACATAAAAAAAAGGTTACATACACGTCGTATAGAAGAGTGTGGGCTACCAGAGGGGTCAAAACACAATATCTCTGGATGAGTGAAGAATTAACTGAATCAAATCAGGCTTACATTAACTCATGCTTATTCAAAAAGGTTAGTGTAAAAGATTTGATTTGCTGAAGAGAATCCCAAAATGCATGTAATGACATGCATGACCGTAATTAACAGGACGGTACTCTGCGTAAGCTAATGCATAGACGATATACAATCTGTTGTGCTGCTTATAACATGTTCACCACAGGATCCCTCTTCACCCACTGGTACTTAAATGAAAAATTAATTAAAAAATCAATCTAATGAAGTTGATGCTGCATGCAATATATAGGCCACACACACACGCACACACACACACGTATATGGCACAATGTTCACTTGCATTTCATAAATAAGAACTGATGCATCTCTGTGAACAAACCGCCGTGACACTTCATGCCGTCTCATACACGTCCCTCCTGAAACGCTATAATTAACTGTATTCGTTTCTCACAAATCAGGACAACAGAATTGAGCCTTTTAACGCCTTTTAAGCTCGCATCTTGGCTCTGAGGTGGCATAAAAACCATACTGCAGATGCGATGTTCCCAAAAACGCTTGCAGTTTCATACTGCTTATGCTTGTGCCAGTGAGCAAAAACACAGCGCAGACAGAATGTTGCAGGGGTGCACTGTGATGTGCGCAGTCTGGAGCTACAGTGTCTGGATTAAAAAAAAATTCACACACGAAGATTCAGGATAAAATTCTCCCCTAAGAATTAGTGCATGCTGATACAGAGTGTGCATGCATGCATGTATCCCATAATGCATGTGATGACATGTATTAGGGTTGTAATGTCTGTTCTGATTCTGGCCCTGGATCACTTTAACACCAAGTAAATGTATTTGATGCTGTAAGCATGTGTGGTATTGACTGACACAACACAAATGTATATACATAAATATATGAAGCCATCCTGCTTGTGGTGTTCCTCAAAACTTGGCATGCAAAGAAATGGCTTTCCTTTTTTAGGATGTCAGTACAGGATCAGTATTGGGCTCTGATATCTGGGATTTATTTATATAAAAAATATTTTTAAAAAAAAGGAAGAAGAAAGAAAAAGAAAAGGTGTTGGTGCACGTATCCCTAGAATCTGTGGAAGAAAAACCTCAGTTAACCTTGTGCAGTAGTTGCTATTTCTGTACATCAGTGCACGTGCATGTAGTGCATATGCATCTTTCCTGTCTATACCGTCAGGATGCACGGTCCATCTTGCGCGCGCGCCAGCATCCACAAACGCAGTGTGTGCACACCACAAAAAAAAAAAAAAAAAAAAAAGGAGGGATGCGAATGCAACAGACAGAGAGCCTCATGCAGGAAAGGAAGGTGGCTACTTATAGGTACTCATAGGTTCCCCCCGCGCGTGCATGGTGCGCTGTTTCTGCGTTACCTCCAGCGTGCGGATCTCATGCTGCGTGAGGTCGTTGCTGGCGGCGCACTTGGTGCGCAGGCCCTGCAGGCTGGACAGCGAGATGTCGATCATGTTCTGGAGGAGCTCGCACTGGCGCAGCGCCGCCTCGCCGCCTCCATCGCTCGGCATCGGGCACGGCGAGGTACGCACCGTGGACACACCACACGAACGCGCGAATGCGCCACCGGAGGCGCGCCGCACGCACTTCGGCTCGAGCAGGGAGAGAGGGCGGCGTCGCGGCGGGGTGACGATGCTCCGATTTGCGAGGTCCAATCCCACCGGCTGTGGTTCCGCTAGATCCGTGCACTGTCCTCCGCGGACTGTCCTCCTGTCCCTCTCTCCCCGGCAGCCTCTCCCGTTAGGCTGCTGGGCGCTTTTGCCCCCCCGCCCCCGTCCGTCAGTCAGCTGTGAGAAACGTCGCACGGGCGCGGTGCATGCTGGGAAATGGAGTGCCAAAGAGCAAAACAGAATTGGCTGAACTTAGACTACACTTTACAACCATGTGTTATAGACCGTGCTCCTCAGTGTTAAATTAACACTTGTGTTACAGTGTTTCTTACATGTTACCGTTGTGCAGTGTGATAGTTCATTCACTCACTTATTCGTACCTAGGGCCAAGTTAGCATACCTAATCCACCTATTAGCATGTTTATGGAGGGTGGAGAGACCTGCACAACCTGTGTGGCTACATAGCTAGCTAGCCGACAGCGCATAACGCATATTAACGCTATGTTATAGCCTTAATAACGTTTTAAGACATTTAATAAGTTACCTAGCTAGCTGTAATGCTACAATTTTAAACACAGTTTTGTGGCAAATTTCCTTTTACCAGAGCTTTCTGAGGCAGCAACACTAAGCTCTCCACAACCGTGTCTACATAATTAAGTAGCCAAACATTTAACTCTATGTTACAGACCTAAAAATATTTTAAGACTTAAGACTTTAAGACAAGTCATCTAGCTGCCCATAAAGCTAACACGACATGGTGGTAAATTTCCTGTTAGAAAAACATTCTGAGGCGGAAATGCTATAAACTGGGTGGCTAACTAGCTAACTAATAGCTAATCTAATAGCTAGCTAATCAGTGTTACAAACCTAATGATGTTTTAAGACATTTAACAAGTTATTTAGCTAGTTCTCTGTCAGCTTGCTAGCTAGCCATTGTGTAATGTTAAAATTTCCTGAAGTACCTACAATTTTGTTAGATAGTCTTTTAATTAATATACACATACACAGAAAATTTATCTTAAATAATGTACTAATGCACATAGAAATGCAAATATTTGTGTAAAAATTAACAATTTAGGGGTCTCTTCATAGCATAGCATAGTTGCCCTAAGTCTCGGTCTCTCAGGTGTGTCTGTATATGTGCGTGTGTGTGCATATGTGTTTATTGCCGTTTACTCTGACTGATAAACAGCTAACCTAGACAATTTTAGACTAAGTAGCCTATAAATGTTAGTTCTAGTGTTCAAGTGTGTCATGGGCTAAAAGTGACCCAGCTGTAAACAGCACATTTAGGGTTTTCATGGCATTTGGAATCAGTGCCAAAAAGGGCCCAGACAAACCATATTTAATGGTTTCATATTTTATATCATATCATTTCATATTAATATCATCATATTTTATTTGTTTTACGAAAGTAACCTGACTATAAAGTTCTAGCCTTTGAGAAAACAGAGTTACACTACAGTGCTGCTAAATTCTCCATTCTGCTCTGTTGGGAGTGCTTAATGTGCTCCTTCTCATATGTTAGTTTCTATAGTAACAACTTACAGCTTACAATGCTCCATATAAATTGATTTAAAATCGCATGTCATTGTTGATATGGTGAACTTTTCTGTAAGGAGAGTTTATTTAACATTGTTGGAAGGAGTCTCCAGTGTCAGCACTTTGTAAAAGTCAGAGGTAAAACTGTAACTTTAACTTTTCTGATAGGACAGCAGAGTTTACACTTCCTCGTACCTCGTAACATGACAAGCTGCATTTCTTTGTCTTTTTAACTTGAAGAGACAGAAAAAAGGCAGGCTGATGAGGGAAGGACTGCTTATAGCTGCTATAGTAACATAAGCGATAACAGGAACAAACTTGTTTTGTGGAAGTTCCACAACAGAGAGAGTCTTTATCTTTTATGATATCATTATTGCATCTTTGCATCTTTTGCAACTTTTTAAATCCCCTGAAATACCACACACCTCATAACATCCATCAATCCTCACACTCAACACAACACTCCATACTCTCTTGAAAATCTGCAACTCACTGATCAACTTACATGCAAATATACAAATTCCACTTCGAGGTGTGAGGAGATCAAACATGGAGGGAGGCTGGGGGCTTTGGATGTGCTGATGGACCAGCCGTCACAAATATTTCTCATGCTCCTGAAGGTGTGATGTTCTTCCATGTTAAACACTCACATTTCAGCGCTGAGTCATTCTCCGAGCTCTGCACCCGCTCCATCTGTCCTTTACTGACTGTGTGTCTCCACAGCTCCAGCCTAATCTTCCTCTCTGTCTCTATTATTTCGTGTTTATATTCGGAGTGAAGTATACATATACATGACTGTGCAAAAGTCTCAGGCACATATAAGGAAATTCTGTAATGCTTTTAAACATAATGAATGCTTTTAAACATAATGAAGAGTCTAAATACCAAAAAATGTACTATTAAAAGCAAAAAATGTACTATTATCAAAGTAAAAAAAAAATACTTTGCTTTTAAAATTGTGAGGTCGAGCCAAGCATTTTGGAGAACTTGCTGCAGTTTGTCTACAGACTTTAGTTCTCATATGTTTAAAAAAATATATGTGAATAATGCTCTATTACTTATTATACCGCAGCACTTTTGAATTCTCCATTCTGATTGGTCAGCTCAGAGAACAGCAGCTCTGACAATAGTTCTGACACCCAAATGACAGGTTTATATTAGTGTGCTCATTATTATATGTTATAATGTCTAGACTAACAGCTAACAAAGGGATTTGGTGAAGTTTTCTGGAAGGAGATGTTTATTTAACATTTTCTAAAAGAATGTCCAGTGTCAGCACTTTGTAGAAGTCAGAGGTAAAGCCATAACTTTAGAGACACAAGAAAGTCTTTGTAGTTTCTCAGTAACATGACAAGATGCCATTCTTGTGTTTTTAACTTCAAGAGAGTGAAAAAAAGAGGCTGGTAATGTGAACAACTGGTTAAAACTGATATAATGCAAGTGATAACAGGAAGCTTCTTTGTTGATGTTCTACAACATTAAATGTAACTATAAATGGATAAAACATAAATTGCTATCATATAAGAGGAATGGAACACCTGGGGGTGTGCTGTTATAGGTAAATAATCAATGATGGGGTGTGATGCAGCCCAATGGCAAAAATGTCTCTGTAAGTCAGAACAGTGAACACACAGGACAACAGAACAGTACTACTGCGCAAAGGACTGTAAACTATTGTGTAGTGTAGCAGCAATATATGTAGCAGTAATATTGGCAGCAAAAAGAGTTTCATAAATAAAAAAAGTGTCTGATGCAGCTTTGAAAAATGCAGAAATGTATGCAGAGCCTAAAGATTTAGGATGTGATGACTTTTAAACAGCACTGTATTTTCGACACGAGTCTGTTTCACAGATTAGAGTTGGTGCTAAAATCGTCTGCCATGACAGTATGTACCAAATGCCTTCATGAAAGGAGGTCTGGCATTGGGTTGTTTGTTAAAGACACATTTTTTCAAGATATTTTGTGCTAATACAGATATTAAATGACTGTAGTGATTGTACTACACTATAAGCGGTTATATAATAAATTAGTTGGTAGCCAACTGAGGTTTTGTCAAGAAGTGGCAGATGGCATACAGCTTACGTAACAGACAACAGACCAAAACCCAACCGAATGCCATTCTTGCTAGTTCTCCCACCTCTACAATGTGTGAGATGTCCTGCACAGGAATCAGAAGAGACATTATGATCAGCAGGGAGTTGCCTCTTGCCTTCAGAGACAGCGCTAAAGGGGATTTCCTTACCTCAGTTTCCCTCCTGAGGCTGCACAAAGGCCAAAAACCGTGAGGCTCCCAATTCAATTACTCCGACATGAACCTCAAGAGGCTGTGTTTTGTATGCTGCGTTCAAAATGGTCTCTCAACAGGACATCAAAAAAGAATTGATCTTGGAAATTCTGTGATAGAGAAGCAGGCCTAAATCCTCCACATCCTTCACTGGCCCGGGCATCTTGTAACCCAAGCTGTGAGAATCTCTACCTGCCACATCAGAGTAAATTGGATTGAAAGGGAACGTGATCTTCCCCTGATGACTGACAGCACCTGAGCTGCTTTATGAAAAGCCCCATGAACCTCCGCCACACTGCCTAGCAACTACAAAAAAAACATTTTCCTTTTTTTAGCCAGCTTACATTTTAATTCACATAAACCACAAAGTATTCCAAACTCAAATCAGAGTGATAAAAATAACTATTCTCACTTACAAGGGCTTAATTAGTTTGTGTACATGGAATTAAAGGAGTAGTATGTAATTCTTTTGCACTCTCTGCTGCCTGTGAGGTCAATTTTCATTTTTCTAGTCAGCAAGGACCAGCTAACATTTTCATCCACATAAACCACACAGTATTCCAAACTCAAATCACAGTGATAAAAACAACTATGAAATTAAAGGGGTAGTATGTAATTTTGAATAGCAATTGTAATGAAAACACTGACAAACCGTCACCTTCCCCCAACATCTTCTCCGACCCTTTCTGCTGGAAGCACACATTTTTCATGAGTTGCTTTTAAGGGCTGACCAGTTCTATTTCTTAGGGAGGAGCTCATTTCTGGCCCTGAAAATATTATAAACAGCAGCCTGAAATGAAACTATTTTAAGATAAAATTGCAAGACAGTATTGGGAATCTTATTTTTGCTAGACAACCATTGAAATTAGGTGAATTTTACGTATTTGGGAGCATATTTAAATATTACAATCTATACCTTTAAGGATTATTATCAGGTGCCACAATTAAAAAGTAACAACAACACGGATATTCCTATCCTTGTGAGGACCCACCATGAGATAAAAACAGACCAAGTGTCTTCAAAGGAGGGCTCTTTAGTCCTAGACATCTCTCTCTGGCACACACTCTGAGATGACAGGAAAAGCCATAGAGTCATTATTCTATTAAATCAGCCTATATTACATTACATTACATGCACTGATTCAGCAGTCACTTTTATCCAAAGTGACTCAAAAGTGAGGCAGAATCCAATCCAAGAATCTAACATTACATGAATTTGGGAATGGTTGAGCTGATGCAAAGCTGTTGTTGCTGTTATTGGCTTTTATTAAATGGAATAACCGGAATAGAAGTGAGGAAAGAATGGAGTTTTGCTTTTAAACTTTGGTTTCCAGTGCCATCTACTGGACATTCAGGGTATTGCATGACAGTTAAGAGTTGAATTCCAGTCCTGGTACCATTAAAGGTATAGCTGAGGGGGAAACATTGAATCTTTGAATTTATACAAATACAGCACTTCCCTTCAGAGTCTCTCCAAAGTCCAAAACACATGCATGAGTGCTACATAGACTTGATCACAGGTCCTAGAGAACCCCTGCCTTGAACATTTTCCTGTGTTTCTCCTGCTCCAACACACCCACTTCTGTACAGGAATATGTTTTAATTAGCTGATTAGTTGAATCTGATGTGTTGTCATTCATTCATTCATTCATTCATTCATTCATTTTTAATAACTGCTTTATCCTTGGCAGGGTCCTCACAGCGCCACTGTCCCCGGTTCGATCCTGCAGTTTTGCATGGAGTTTCTCCCCGTGTCCATGTGAGTTTGTTTCATATCAAACTGTTCCTTTATGTAATTTGTCACATCTGAAAGGAAGACAGGAAGCGAACACAATGCAAGGAAGTGCTGGAATCCAGACTTGAACTAGAGATGGACATGTACGTGATATTTGTGCAACCAAGAGATAAAAGTAGCAGCACATGGACAAACACAAAAACAGCCATAAAAAGCGTGGATTTGAAGCAACAGGACATTACGATAACAACATGCATCTGCTCACTTCCTGGAAATGAACCATCACAATGCCATAATAATTTGGCACTAGTGTGAAAAAAGACAGAGATGCTGATTTGCTTTTCAAAGAGTCATTTAATTGAATTAAATTTAATATAATTTAAGTAAGAAAGAGTGGTATGGATCAAAATCAGTGACCTGTACAAAGAGGCAGCGTCCTGCACAATGAGTGCAATGGAAGGACGAATGATAGACAACAATCTTTACTTCAGTGAGGGACACAGTGACGCCTCTTAGGTCACATCCTGCCAGATTCAACTGGAAAACATTTGGCCTTATCGTGTGCAATAATTTATAATATTTACGGTTCACACATGAATCTGAACTGGAGATCTGATTGAGGAGCTGTAGAGGAGGTGGTAGAGCTAAAACAAACAGCTAAAGATACTACAGTTAATATACATGATAAAACAGATTTTATACATGAAGCCGCACTGGTCTCGAATGCTCCTGAGTTTTTCGGCAGATCGAATGCGGCCGAAAATGGTTGTTGTGGTGAACGTGGAGGAGTTTGTGCTTGTGTGTGGAGTCCTGAGTGTCACTGAGCAGCTCATCAGCTCCCTCTTAACATCGCCAACTCCACCTCAACATGATATTCAATCTGAAATTAGCTGCAACTCAGCCCTAGTCTAAAAAAATGAACCATACAGATAATATTAATAGGTCTGATAATACTTGTGATGATTTCATGATTCAGGTGAACTCAAAGTGAATGAACAAGTCCTAAGTAGATCAACGTTTCCAGCTTTCCAGCTCGCTGATGTGAATCTAAGTGCCTTCCAGATGAGGGCACACATTGAGAGCACGGCTCCATGGCCCACGCAGACTCACCGCAGGCCGATCCAGATGGCAAAGGGGGATCGAAGTGAGGCTTGTCCCACCATCAGGAGAACAGCAGGGGCATAACATGAGAAAAAGTCTGCAATGGAAACATGTTGGGTTTAATAACTAAATCATGGGTGTCAGATATATACGGGTCCGGGACCAACTCAATAAAATTAATTTTAAAATTCTGTGTTGAAAGATTTTTAAAAAAAGAGCAATAAACTCAGCTACTGATACAATTCTTTAGTAGCGATTTAAAAATTGTTACCATCTTTCTGAAAGAACTAATATAGGAGTTTCACAGCAAGTATGTTTTCAACATAAAAACTTCTGTGTTTGCCTGCCTGTGTTTTTATACACCAAAAGTATGTGGACACCTGACAATCACACCCCATGTGGTTCTTCCCCAAACTGTTGCCACAACGTTGAAAGAATGTCTCTGTACTCTGTAGCTTCACTGGAACTAAGAGGCCCAAACCTGCTCCAGCATGACAATGCCCCTGTGCACAAAGCGAGCTCCCTGAAGACATGGATTGACCAAAGTTGGAATGGAAGAACTCGAGTGTCCTGCACAGAGCCCTGACCTCAACCCCACTGAACACCTTTGGGATGACCTGTAACACTGACTCCACCCCAGACCTCCTCACCCTACATCAGTGCCTGACCTCACTAATGCTCTTGTGGCTGACTGAACACAGATTCCCACAGCCACGCTCCAAAATCTAGGAAGAGTGGAGGTTGGAATGGAATGTTCAACAAACACACATGAGTGTGATGGTAAAGTGTCTACAAACTTTTACCTCCTGTACAGTGTATGTAGCTGCTTTATTAGCACTCTCACCATGACGCCACTTCCTTGTTTGACTCTTCCTTTTCCTGAGCACCAGATCTCCTGAGCTTGCCTTCATCTTCTGCACACATTAAACAGCATTAGGAACAACAGACCTCATACCAAGGACTATTTCATTTTGAAATGAGGGGAAGTTGGTGCTTGCCTGCTGTAAGTCCCTCTACATCCTCCAGAAGGTTGGCAGTGGAGGCTGCAGTGGTGAGTCTGGCACAAGGGTTATGGAATATACAATAAGCACTGGATGTGCTGAAAGCAGCTTTGGAGACCTTTTTCAGCCGTGCGCACTACAGTCTATATTTGAGTATTTATTATTTAATTATGTGCTTTTTGAGTTGTGTGCATTTTTAAATTTTCAGCCCTACTGTCTATCCTTCACGACCTTCTATTTGAGTTATGTGCCCCACTATCTATCCTTCACCGCCTTCTATTTGAGTTGTGTGCCCTACTGTCTATCCTTCACTACCTTCTATTTGAGTTATGTGCCCTACTGTCTATCCTTCACTACCTTCTATTTGAGTTGTGTGCCCTACTGTCTGTTCTTCAATACCCTTTGTTTGAGTTGTGTGCCCTACTGTCTATCCTTCACTACCTTCTATTTGAGTTATGTGCCCTACTGTCTATCCTTCACTACCTTCTATTTGAGTTGTGTGCCCTACTGTCTGTTCTTCAATACCTTTTGTTTGAGTTGTGTGCTCTACTCTTTATCCTTCACTACCTTCTGTTTGAGTTGTGAGCACTACTGTCTATTCTTCAATAACCTTTATTAGAGTCATGTGCCCTACTGTCTATCTTTCACTACCTTTTGTCTGTGTGCCCTACTGTCTATCCTTCAATACCTTTTGTTTGAGTTGTGAGCATGTTTTGAGTTCTGTGCACCACCATCAATCTTTGACTACTTTCTTTAAGATTTGTATATGCTTTTATAGCTGTCTATACTCAGTGTCTTCATTTTTGACTGTGAACTATTTTCTTTTACCATATACCATATATTCTATTGTGTATTTTGCATGGCTGTCTTTTTCCAGTGCAGTATTTACTATAAAATAATCAAGGGATTCATAATTAAAAGACTTGCAGAGTTAGGAAAATGGACAGGCTGAATGTTACATCAGATGTTGCAGGAGGATACGAGTGATGCTTGTGAAGAGCCCTCTTTTTGGTCTTCCTCCGACGAGTTTTTTCAGAAAAAGATTTGGCGATTTCAAAAAGCTTCTTCCTTGTGGCTGCAAAATATGAAGAAGCAAATGCATTATTGGCTAGAAACAGTTAGATTAAAACATATTTTTAACCACAGCTCTTTAATTTTCCTTTCAGAAACATTCAGAACATTTTGCACAATTTTTCCTCTTTTATTTATTCTTATTATCTTTGAACTATAGAAATGTAATTTTCACTCGAAACGTATAGAATTTTAGAAATATTACATTTCTGCAGATTCCTTTCTTTAATTTATTAAGCTTGAATAATATTTTATGCAAGTAATTTATTACATTTTAATCATGTAGTTTATCTAAAATGCATAATAAAATAGAAAATAATCATTTTCTTTTAACTTAATTTTCTAAAGGGCAGTAAAATGCTTTGTATGGAGAAAAGGAAATGAAAATAAATTAAAAGTAAATAAAATAAGTAAAACCAATGTATATATTTCTCCTTTACTTAGTTTGCTAAATCTTTTTCACTTTTTAAACTTGTTTATTTATATTAAGCAATTTCAATTCAGAATTACACAATTTAACCATAATTTGATGTGTTAATTTTTTTAAATAATTAGCAGTCTTGATTATTATTATTATTATTATTATTATTATTATTATTAATCCAGAAAAAATATATTTTGTATGAGAAAATAAAGACATTAAATTTAAATAGAGATGCTCCTGACTTTTCATGATTACGTAAGTCATTGATTATGGTTGTGTATTATGGCCAGCCTCTGTCTACTGATGCTGAGGGGTCTGAAGAGACAGAAGCGGGGTCTGATTCACAGTCCATTAAAAAAATCGTGTTCTTTGATTACATTTGGTGCAGCGTCGCTGTCATTTGCAATTCAATACAGTGATACAAATTAGGTGACGGAGCAGACAGAAAGGAGACAGGTGTCTGTGTGGAACAGTCGTCATTATCGAGTTATGGGAGCAGTGCTAGGATTACAGTATTGCTGCACGCAGTCTCTCTAGATTTATAAATTAAAGTGAAATTAACTTATAATGAAAGTCTTTGTGGCCAAATTCAACAAAACGATAATTACAACCAGTAGATGTGAGATTTTATTTAATACAATATTAAGATTAGCTTTTTTGGTGTAATATATATGTTTTCATATTCACTCCTAATTCTTCTGACTTTTCTGTTTTAGCCGTTCCAAATGTCAAACTGGCCAAATTGGTCAAGAGCCTCAAAGTAAAGTACTCCTTCTCAAACGAGTTTTTTGTTGATTTTGCCTCATGTTCTGGATTGATGTCTTGCTCAATCCAGATAAATTCTAAAATGGAGGCATGTTTAAATGGCTTCCATTCAAAAAGAAAAACATGGCGGGTACAAACATTTGCCCTTAAATGTATGCTCCATTTATTTGAGTTGCTTTAGAGTTTGGGTCACACCAATATTATCTTTCTACTCCAAACTTCAAACCTTATACACTTGTTTTACCGGTGGTTGTCATATGTTTGATGAAAACTTTGCTGAGGTAAAATATTGTGATGTTACTGATTTGTTGATATTGAGAGAGATGGTGCCTTATAGCCAATTGTTCTGAATCTTTCAGCACATACAGCTGTTCATTCATGCACTTTGGCACCACTTGTACTAAGAGAGAGAGAGAGAGAGAGAGAGAGAGAGAGATCACATCATCTCCTGTCTCAGAGCTTACACTCAATATTTATGGTTTAAATTCCACAATTATATTTGCACACTATGGAAGATGGACTTTATTAAATCAAAAACTAATAAAACCTCCAAAACCCTAATCAGTCTAATTATTTTTTTTAAATTACATCTGTCATTAAGACATCTGACCCAAAATGACAGACCATGTAAAACATAGAGTAAAGTGCAAAAGAAATTCTGCAAACCCATGATGCCTTTTAAAATAATGAAATGTTTCTATAAAAATAGAAATTATTATATTAAACTGTAAATAATACAACCAATAAAAAAATCAAAAGAAAATCTAATCATAATGTTTAACTTCAGCATATTTAACTTCTTGGAGAATCTGCTGTAGTTCTATATTTATTTATTCTATATATTTCTATATTACATGGAGAACCTGCTATAGTTCTACTATAGTGCTATAGTAGAAATGTTTGCTTGTGAGCTTGTGTGTCTCAAGTTCTCTTGCTAATGTGTGTGTTTTGTGCATGTTTTGTGTGTGTGTATGTGTGTGTGTGTGTGTGTCTTTACATTTGCCCATGTGCTTGAGTTTGTCACGGAACAAGGCATCATCTGAGATGGAGGTGCAGGCTTCCTCAGAGCCTGAGGCATTGTGATCACCTACAGAATCACACACACACACGCACACACACACATTAACAAGATAACTATTTAAAATGTCCAAATCATATTATACCATCTGACCCCTGGTATTGCACCTTGAAGCTACTGGCATCAGTCCAAACCCGCCCCACTATTACACTCCAGCATTAACTGTAATAAATAAAGATGCACACACATCCACACACACACGCACACACACAGGTCTGAGATCAGCACAGTTCAGGAGATGCAGTTGAGCTGATGAATGGTGTATACCTTCAGTGGAACTCTCCATGCAAGCAGATGAATGAGAGCGCTGGGATTTCAGAGACTCATACCTCTGACGATCTACAACATAAAGAGCCAGCGTGAGATGACGGGGCGGGGGGTGGGGGGTGGGGGGTCTTACAATCAAGTGATCGAGTGATCAAGTGATCAAGTGCCCAAGTACTGCACGTGTCAAAGGCAACAGGTGCAGCTCTCAGAGTGAGACCCTCAGAGCATGAGGCTGGGAAATTACATGAAAGAGTGTACACAAACTGAGAAAAATGATACAGATGTACATCATCACCTTTATGCAGCCAGCGGCAGAGTATAAATGTGCATGAGTGAAGGTGCACAAAAACGTAAGGATTATCAAGAATAAAAGAAAGCATGAAATACTGAAAAATTAGGTGGATAAAAAAAGTCTTTGGGTGCTCAGGATGTGAAACAATATGCTTGCATTACTGCAGCAATACGTTTCATAATGAGCAGCAAGCAGCATGCACATTAAACCTACATAAAGACAATATAAGATATACTATTCTATATCTAGATTATACTATTAAGGAATAACACACAACAGACCATTGTAGTAGTAGTAGTAGTAGTAGTAGTAGTAATAATAATAATAATAATAATAATAATAATAATAATAATAATAATAATAATACACCTGGGGGGGAGTGGGAGGTTGGGGGTGTGTGATGCAGCATGACGCACAAGCTGAGTGCCACTACCCCCTCAAAGTGCATTATTTTTGTATAACAGCATGGTCTGTTGTGTATTATTCTGCTTACACCACAGCAATGTGCCAACAATTACAATGTTTAATTTATTAGTGTAGGAAACGTCGCACATTTTAATGGTTTATAATTTTATATATTTAAAGATGTGGTATGTCTGACTTATGTCATAGCTGCAATAAACAGTCATCCCCTCACCAGCCTCTCTCTCTCTCTCTCTCTCTCTCTCTCTGTCTCTCTCTTTCTCTCTCAAAAAACACAGCTTGTCATTTTAACGAGAAAATAGAAAGCGTAAAGTCCTCTGTTCTGAAGACTTTCCTGTGCTGATAAACTTCGTAAGGTACAGTGATTTTTACAAAGCACTTACAACAAAGATTCTTCCACAAGTGTTAAATAAATGTTTCCTATCAAAAAAAAAAATCACCACATCAATGATTATAGGTTTTACTTTGTTAACCAACACATTTTTTAAAAATCTGTTTATTATTATTAGTGTGTGTGTGTGTGTGTATGTGTGTGTTTTATACTGTGGCTGGAGCCAGAAGTCCCTACAAGTATAGGAATATCTGATAGTTTTGAACTTGTGGGGACATTTGGCTGGTCTCCACAAGGAAAACTGCTTTTTTCTTTTTCTTTTTACAAAAATGCTGTTTAATTATGTTAATGGAAGGTCAGTTGTCTTACAAAGATAGTAAGTCAAGTGTGTGTGTGCGTGTGTGTGTATGTGCATGTTCCAGTCTCCACCTCTGTCCAGAGCAATTAGGAAGTCACGGTTACGCTGCAGCTCCCTCATGAACTCCTCGTTCTGCAGGAAAAGGGCGATGCGCTCGTCCTCCAGGTACTGCTTCAGCTTCCTGTCCTGCTCCGAGGCTGAGTACTGCGTCAGAGAGGACAGCGAGGACGATGATGACGAGGATGGCTGGGACAGGCTGCTCTGAGAATGCTTGGAATGCAGATGACAGGGATACATCAGCAATGACAACCGCACCTTCAGGATCAGTGTATCATTTTATAAGGAGACCATGTAAGAGAAATGAAAAACTGGCAGTCCATCAAGTGTGAATTACACCCCGTGTAGTATGGATGATGTTTTAATAAGGACAAAATGACTTGTTTGGGTGTTTTTTTCTTTATTGAAGTGTAAGACTTTTTTTCCATTAATGTCTTAGCAAAAAATACAGAAAGGTCAAATTTGGACCATTTAGCTCCGCCCACTTACATAGACTTGTATAATATGGAAAACCAGCTTTGTTTAACCTTCTTTCAGACTGTTCATCTGAATCACTCCAAATTTGGCAGGTCTTATCAACAGACCCTTAAGGAAAAAATATTACTGAAAGATGTGTGATAAGACAATGTAAATTATCTTAAATTATTAAATACTGCTAATAATTAAGATAAAGATTAATGTATTAGGTATTGGATGTTTTCAAATACTTTTTTACAATCGCATTGCTATAAAAGCCAAAGAAATGGCTTTAGATACAATATCTTTTGTTATGAAGCAAACCAAACATAAGGGTTACTATGAATGTAAACTCATTGAACATGCATTGATAGTATACACCAAGCTGCTAATTTGATCATATTCATCCCCACATGGCAGCTGGCTCCTGTGTGTGAGTGATTAGAAATGTTCCCCATCCATTACTGGTTGGGTACCAGTGCCATAAATCTACCTGCAGACTGTCGAGCTGCTGGGGCAGGATCCGCAGGAAGTCATCAGGGAGGTTGCCTAGTAACGGAGGGTTCCAGTTCCTGTAGCCGCTGACCTGCCGATGCCCAGTTGTAGGATTGGCATCAAACCTGGCATGTAAAAAAACAACAAAAAAAAATCAAGGTCACTGCTTAAGACATGGTGATCAGTTATGATCAATTGATCATGTTCTTCCAGGCTTGTTGTGTTTGTGTTTGTGAAAACTGGGTTTTGGGGTGATTTAAGGTGATCGCGTCCAGAGTTGAATGGCATCTTTGAGCAGTGACACACGCTAAAGGCTGAGAAGTTGCAGTGGCGTGAGATTGGCAGCAGGTGGAGAAATGAGCAGATAAAGTGCTTCCTGAAGGTAAATGAATGAATGATTAATCAGACGCTCTTACAAAAGGGGTTCTTTATTAAGGGCTCTATTAAGAGTGCTATTTCTGACAGGGACATTCTGTAGTATGATTCTGCATAGAAGCTTCTTTCTTTTTCTTGCAGAGGGACAAATAAATAACCTTTAAGTGTTCTAAATGAAATGCATGGAGGTTTACATGCCGACAAATCAACCACAAATTTTCATGTTCTTGCCTAGGAGGAGGGAATGCTGGTACGTCAGCCGGGTGCTTCCTGTCATAGATGTGCATCTCGTAGGAGGGTGGAGAGTAAACAGGTGGGGGTTCTTCATCTGAGCTGTCTGGCTCTAACGTCCTTTCCAAGATCTGCAGAAGAGAAAACACATAAGCAAGATGGACAAATTTGTTATACTTTATTTCGTAAGATATTATTGGTTCTCTCTAATAAAAAAAAGGGTTCTTCAAAGGTTCTTTCAGGGTTCACTGGGTAATGAAGGGAGTCTTAGCTTCCTAAAAGGGTTTTACAGGGAAATGCCCTTTTGTACCTTTAAGGGTTCCCCCAAAAGGACGCCCAAAGAACACTTAAAGAGTAAATAAATATTGTTATTTAACACTGACTGGATTAAAATAAGTTATATTTTGGTACAGAATGTTTCATTTTCCTTTCTTCTCTGTGTGAAATATACTACTAAAGTATAAAATACTTTTATACTATTATAATAGATACTAAAATAAATGATCACTATTTGCTTATAATAAAACAATATAACATATTTTACATATGATGTTTGAATTTAGATGATGATGACGATGATGATGATGATGATGATTATTATTATTATTATTACATTTTTTATTGTACTTTTTTTTAACATCTTCCTATTTTCAATTGAATCTTGACTAAAGACTCTAAGCTGCTTTAGAGTGAAATAAGAAATACATGAATCAGATAAAAATAAAATAAATAAATCAAATAAAAGTAAATAGTGCATGTCGACTGGGATACACACTTTTCTGACTGCTGAGTGAGGTGCAGTGTAGGTGTAATGATTAGGATTTGTGTTTTTAAAAGATTTTTAATTTGGCATTCCACCACACTGAACATAACTATAAAGGGAAAAAGCATGATGTGATGTACTTTGGTAGGTTGCTGTTGTATAAGAAGAATAACACATCATTATGTGCTATTATAGGAAAATAAACATCTCTGTAGTAGTAACTACCCTGTCATTATTAATGTATGGGATATCTGTACAACCGTTGTCTGTTTTCATTAATAATGATAATATTCACACAGGCCGTCTTCTGAGCTAAACTGGCTCTCCTTCTACATCTCTATGTAAAGATCTGTAAGCTTAACAGTGCCGAGGCTTCCTCTTCTAAAGCATAACGTACAGAAAATCAAAACTTTACGAGCAGCGTCTGCAACTTTCATTTGATCTCAGTGCAAAGCCATCCAGAGAATTGATAATTGACATAGATATAATGCATTTTGAATAGAAAACCTCCCACGTCTATATAATCGTCCATGCATTTTCATTGAGTTCATCGAAAAGGGCAGCGGTTCGACATTTTATCAGAGATGCTCCTGAGGGCATGTGTGCTTCAGTTGATGATGTTTAAAGAGATCAGCGTGGTTGAGAAGGGCACGGATCTTGTCTTGAGTCTTTAAAGCTCCGTGCGTGCTCTTCAGGACCTTGGTGAGCAAACTGGGTCAAGCAGTTCTCTGCGATGATATACACACACTCCCGCCCCAGGCATCAGGGCTGGTAGATATTCAGGGCAGAGGCTCCACAGCTGCATACTGAGATGCAGAGGAGAACTGCTGCTGGGTGCTGTGCATCCGTTCATTTTTTTTATTGAGTTAATCTCCCTTAAAATGTCAGGAGCATAGCCAGCCAGAGAAAAGATGCTGTCAGTGCACTGAAGTTTCGTATATATCCAGACAGATTTCTGGATTCTCTCTACAGAAACTGCTGTAATTCCAAGAGCTTCACACAATCTGGAATTTGTTCCAATAAATTTAACCAGGGGTGGACAAAAGCAAAAATATTCTAGCATTATACTTGAAAACCTTTTCACAGGCCACAATATACGTATGTCACAGTAATTAGGTTGGCTAAAACAAAGCCAGTAAAGGGTTCCTTACAGAAAAAATGTGATAGTCGGACCTTTACATGTAAAATGAAGTGATGTAAGATGCTGTATTTTGCACAAGATATTCACAAAAATGATACAAACACATAAAAAATGACACGAAATACATGTAATACTCTGAGAGACTCAGAGATCAGGCAACAAACAGCAGGAGACGGGGTGCATTCTTGAATCTGATTGGTCAGAAGGTTCTTATAACAGCAGCTCTGACAATATTTCAGCCATAAGACAAATGACATTTAGCTATGTTTAAATATGTTTTATCATTTTTATATAGTAACAACTCAGACAGGGACTTGTACGGTGGATGCGGATGCATTTTTGGAAGGAGTCTCCAGTTTCAGAATTAAAACTGTAACTTTAACTTTTCCACCAAGCAAAGAGGAGTTTATATTTTCCAGATTCTCAGTAACACGACAAGCTGTTCAAGAGAAAGAAAAAAGAGAGGCTGGTGAGGGAATGATTGCTTATAGCTGCTATAGCTGATAACTTGTTTTGAGGATGTTCCACAACATTAAATGTAACTATAAACAGATGGAAAGTATGATGTGTTGTTCTTTAATAAATAAAAAAAATTTTAATTGTTGGCAAGTTGCTGTGGTGTAAGAGGAATGAAAAACTTCAGGACGTGCTGTTATGGGAAAATAATCAACTTTGGGGTGATTAACCATCTAATCTGTGATTATTTACGTGTAACAGCACCCCTTGTCTTGTTTTATTTCCTCACTTAAAGAAGACCTTTTCTCTAGTTTTTGCTAGAATTAATGGAGTACCGCCCTTAAACGCTATTGTTTATATTTTGAAGTAAGGGTGTGTTAACTTTTGCACAGAACTGGATATAATCTATAGCCAATCATTACCTGCCACTATGTTGTCTCTATAATTAATCAACATGGAGAAGCACACTGTTTTAGTGAGACTCATCATTGTCATCTTCTTACCTCTGGGGGAATGCTGTCCTCTGAGTCGGAGCTGTCATCCGTGCCTTGTCCATCTAAACTCATCTGCAGGAGCTGGTCGATGGTGGAGTCTACAGCACCATTATTGGCCCGCAGGACACACTCGATCACCTCATGGTCCATGCTTGGAAACATGGTCTTGAAGTCATCCATGGCCTGGTTGAACTCCAGCCGTCGGACGTGCTACAGAAAAACATATACTGTTACATTAAAATGAATCATGTTCTTTGCAAGTCATTGCTCCTTTGGTTCTTTTTAGAAATTCGAGTAATTACATTGTTAGAGCAGAAATAGCAGGGAGTATGAGACTCATAAGCACCTGTCGAGAAGACTTGCTGTTATTGAGCTCGGATCCTCCATTACTGTTAGCCCTCGAGCCGTGACTGCCGTTGCTGCTGGTGCTGCGCCGAAACAGGCTGGTCATCATCTACGGCTGTAAAACTGTACCTTCAGGAGCTCCTCCCACTCTCCCAGTGACCACACCCCTCTAGAGCTACTCCCACCCCTGACCACGCCTCCGTTATCCTGTCATGACACTTGCACTGTGAGACAGCAGGACATGGGGAGACAGCATGGACGGTGTTTGTGTCTGCTGCTGCCTTCTGAGACCCAGCAGCATCCAAACACTGTTTTAATGTGTTAGCGTCAGTGATGACCTTCTCAGACTTGAGTTAGGAGGTTAAAACTGAGTCAGTGGGGACACTTTTGGCATTTCCTGAAGATCTGCAACACAACAGAGCATGAGGAGAAATAATAATGAGTTTATATAACAAAAATGACTTTTCTTACATAATACACAATAATACACAAACATTTTTACAGTTAGATCATATGATACAAAAATGATGTCTTCAAAAAAAAAACTTAAATATAGGTAGATTAATCAAATCTTTTTCATTATAGCAATAGAATAAAACAACTAAGAAATTATTAATCATACATTTAGACATTTTACTCATTTCAAGCATTAATTTCTTAAAAGAAGTAAAATTGTCTGCCAATAGGACTAGACAATTCAACCTTGAGCAAAATGAGCAAAAATGTCTACATATAGCTTTAATAATTGTATATTTGTTTTACTATAATCACATAACAAGAATATAATGCTTAACATTCTCTACGAGATTTTAAAGCTTTCCAGTAGAAGTGCTGGATAGATAGACCCCATAGATTGGACCTGTGACGTAAAAATAGTCTTGAAATGTTTTAAGATTCCCTGGCTCAGAGAGGTTTGCCTGATGCTGAGTAGATACAGTTGTAAAAGTGGGTTAAGACCATTTTTTTTGAGACTCCAGCCCACATTTGAACGTTGTGACAGATTCAGGTCAAATGAAAGTTCCACCATTACAGAACTTCAAATGAAAGTAATCTCATTTTGAATTCACAGACCATGTTGATCAGGAAGGATCATGTACGTAATAGTACTGAAAATCACATGTACTGTCACGTTTTGTAGTGCAATCTCATTGCCTGGATGCTGCTACAAAAATAAATCCAAGGCTGGACTCGTGGCTTGCCAGCAGAGGGTGAACTGAAGTAGGAAATGGACAAGTATGGGCATACATGTGACACATACACCAGACACACTCCGAGCCGTGTGATGCATTCTGCAGGAGGGGAGCCCTCTTCGGCGCAATCTCTGTCTGTCCTGATTACGTCTCAATCTCACCATTTCCAATCCTCCCACAAGCCTATGACTCCGGGCATCCCTGTTTCCTGTTTCCATGGCAACACCCACATTTCTGAGTGGGAAAGCAGCGTGGGTCGGAGCTAGGAGGAGGAGGAGGAGGAAAAGGAGGTGCCCTCTGCCAACTGCATTGTGACCTCAAAGGCCGGCACCTGTCTGCATCTTTTAACTCGAATCTAGGTGCCGGATTTAATGCATAACTTCACAACCCACACAGAGCAACTGTAATCGCTGAATGTTCCAACTCTCACACGGAGTCAGAACTGCTACAGTCAGGGCTAAAAAAACTTCTCCAAAAAAAGATAAAGAAGTTTGCAAATGTGTAATGATCTGAGACCAGGAACAGCTGATGCAATCGGAGTCCGAGACTGAGAAACAAAAGTGGCAGATTTTTTTCCCTGAACTGCGAAGTTGAGTCCAAACTACTGCTATAACTCAGTGTAAGTTGAGTTACATCTCACACACATTTTAACATGCTCCATGTCCTACAGAATCTGTAGCTTAAATCTCATATATAATGTGACTTCTAAATGGTTGAATTTGGTCAGGAAACATCTTCAAATATATGACTATATAACATATGTCTGTTATATGTCAATTTTATGACTGTACATTTGATTTGACCACATTTTCATTGTTCAGCAAAATGAACAATGAAAATGTGGTCAAGTCAAATGTACAGTCATAAAATTGTTATAAAATTAGGGCCTGGTCTCAGAACCGATCAGTGACAAATTCTTCACTTTGTGTAATGTACGGTTAGTGAAGGTATGTAAACACAGTGTTTGCTTTATTAGGGCAAATCCAAAAAGTAATGTAAAGTCCCTAGTAGCACACACGAAATATCCATTAACAAAAACTATAATACAGGCATGAGTAAGAAAATAACACAGAGAAATAATGTTCAGAACGGCACATTACAATTAGCAAGACTTTGCAACGAGGAGTACAAACAACAGGGAACATTTAACCAAACTAAACAAGGTAAAACACAGAACAGGTGAACACAATAGGATAATCAACCAATGACAAGGCAGGGCCAGAGACAGGACCAAAACCAAAACAAAAGCACATGAAGAAGAAGGAAAAAAGCAAACAGCATTCTCTGTGCTGGGAACTATGACATGCACCAAGAGAGGGAAATTTGTCCCGAATCAAAATGATACACATTTTAGAGCTTAACTGATAAATTTAAACTGAAGAATTCATGAAATCATTTTTCAAAAAATGAACAACAAGGGCCCTTAGGTTTCACTTATAAGCAAGTTTCATGTAAACCATGTTTTAAATCTGTTTTTTCAGACAGGCAGAGGTGTCAAAATTATTGCATGTACTAATATATCACCACTATATTACTGTAGCAATGTTTTACAGTAATACTTAAATACCCCTTTAATGAGATAACTGTAGTAAAGTAGGTGGAACTTTAAAAATGTGCAGTAGAGGGAGACACCAGAACCATAACTGCCCTAAAATCACACTCAAGCTTAAATATCCTCATAAAGAACAAAGTGTGGAAACATTGTAAAAATAACTAGAACAATCTAAATTTAGCAGCGCAATGTGATGAGGTCACCCGACTATGCTGCAGGTAAAAAAAAAAAAAAAACCTTTGCTCAGGTCTTGCAGCAACTTGAGTCCATCATTGTGAAGATTCAGAGCAGCTTGCTGACTCCAACTCCAAGGAGTTGGTCGATTGTCAGTAGTGAAATATTGCTAAGAAATGTATCACTCGTATTTTTGTCTCTTTTAGTAAGCATCTAAGCTGCAAAATAGCAATCCCTGCGGTGTGTGAAAAGTATAACAGGTGTTCTTGTTGAGGTGGAAACTTTTTTATTTCTTTAACCATGCAGGGAGAAGGAGGAAGTTCATCACCAAATAGCCAGCGGCTTATCTATTCATATATATATATATATATATATATATATATATATATATATAATGCAAAACATGAAGAAGTAGATGTTGCACACTCATCTAAAAAGCACGGCACTCCTGGAGCAACGACTGGCCATTACACCACACGTTGCCTCCAGGCTACAGTAAGATCGGTAATGACTAGCCTGCAGTGGCAGCCATAAAAAACTGTTTTCATTCTGTTCTGGAGCTGCTGCGGTTAACAGAAAGAGAAAGCCATTACAGAACAGATTTATAGAACATAAAACACATTTTTACAGCTTTGATTTGATCGCTTGGGGCCAGAACACAACATGATAGTTTGCTAATGAAGCTTGACTGTCTGGAAGCAAGCAATGGACGGAACTTAGCCACACCTCAATTCTGTCCCAACTGACTCTTCACACTCTGCATATTCTACCTCACCTCTCGGTTTTAAGTCCCTGTCCATGGCGCAGATGTGGTCCTCATTTGCACATGATGACAAGGCTATAAGATGTCACAGTTCTCATTTTGGTTTACAAAAACATACTTCTATGCGTACGTTATTGAAGCCCACACTGATGCACAACCTAAACCTTTTGCGATATTATAACAGATTGGGATAATGATAACTGTACTGAGGCCAGTGGTGATGGAGAAGAAAATAGCTGGATTGGTTATCTTATTTAGCATGGTTAAAGGAAAAAAAAATTGACCCTGAATGACTTTCATATCAAACCATCATAAATGCTGTCATGCTCTTCATCTCTTAGATCGTTATCTAGCCAAGCCTAAAAAGCAGCCTAAATCACTACATTGCTTTGAGTCTCTTTGTTGTCTTCCCTACTTCTACTTTGGATTTCTCATTCATATGGCCCTGAACATCACCGGAAAATGCTCAGTGACAAAAGAAGCTCTTGCTCTTTTGTTTTGGGAGCCAGCAACAAAATCTGACAGTTAACCATTATGTCTGAGATTGCTGAAAACAACATTGTAACTGGGCTAACAATTTCAGATCTTTTGCTTAAGGACTGCCCTGCTGTTTTTCCCTGCTGTATTTTGACCCCTATGTACTGATTACTGGACTAATGAATGTGCTGTGAGTTGCTGTCTTGCATCCTGCACCTCGGAGCTCATTCTTCCAGTAATATTTTACCATAACGCTTCTGATTGGTAACAATGAAGCAATGTGTCCAGCTTTACCAGCAAAATTTCGAGCTATTTCAAGCATTTACGCATTAATTCTCGCAGACCAGCCTTGATTTGAAAATCAATAAGCATTACTGGCGCCAGGGGAGCCTGTAGGACGGCCTGCGGTACACAATCAAGCTTCCTAAGAGCACATGTTTCCTTCTTACTGGGAAAATATTCAATCTTTCTCTGTCAAGATGGTTTTCTTAAACTGCTGACGTGATGTGCTGCAACATAGACCACTAATGAATCTGTAATGTCGTTTTAGAAGCTTAGAGCTGTAGATCGGGATTATGTCCACATTAACATCTCATTTGCTCCCTGAGCGGTTGCAGATTATTGTTCTGTTCTGTTCATAAGGAGAGAGAAGGACGAAACAAGGACACTGCGCTGATGATGATGTGGAGTGGCGCAAATACAGCCAAGCTCCATTAACAACAAGGTGCCCACATTTTACCTGAGATCATACTGGTGAAAGTTCCCTTCTGCTCGTCTCTAAGCTGTGGCTAGCTGGGGCAGTGGCTGCTCAAAGGGTCCACCGTGCCATGAAGATAAATGATTCAACACAAGTGACCTAACTGAAAACGAGCAAAGCATGTAGAGCCAGCCACTGCAGACGAGAAGCTGCCATGATTATGTCATCGAGTCCTTGGTACACACACTACCTGTTAGATTTCATGCAGCACTTCCTTGCAATATTTCAAATGAACACCCACACATGGGCTGGAAATGACTTGCACATTTCAGCAGTCATTATTAACAGAACATCAGTGGCATTCATAACAAACTGAGGTTATAAGCATGGACTTAAACATGTGAATTTAATGCATATTACTGTGTCACTGTCATCATATGTACAGGGTGGCGATTTATCGAATAGTTTTCTGCCAGCATGCACAACTAAAAGCCAGCAGAGCTACATCACTCTCTAACCCTTTACAGAGCCTGATTAGTGGCACGAGAGGACGGCGATACCCTTGTGAACGACATACAGTATTGTATGCGGATGACGTCACCCAGAGTTAACGCTAAAATAGCACTATACTGAAGATTTTAAAGGAATGAGAATAAGTGTGAATGTCTCTGTCTGCAGTCCAATCTGAAGAAATGATGCATACATAGGGCACTTTGAAGGGGACCACCCAAAGTGGCCATGTGTTGAAAACATTTATTTCCAAGGGCACAACATGATGGACACTTTAAAGTTGAGTGGTCCAGGAGCACACATATGTACACAGGGTACCAATTCCCTCTTGAAAGTTTAAAAAGCACATTCCAAATGGCAGCTAATTTTCAACCTTTACAGACAGGGACAGTTCAGAGTTCTCACGGTCAAGGGTGAGGGAGCAGGACATAGTCATATAACACAGCCTGTTATAGATCAGCAGATCCCACGGAAGCCAAGAGCATTCAAATGAGAAGTTGTCTTATTATGATCGGAATATGAGCAGAAGCATGTGTTTGTTGTCCCATGCCTGTTGTTTGCATCCCCAATTTCCTCAATTATGGCTCCCAGTTCTTGGTTCTCGTCCGTGCAAATGTAATCAGAGCCTAACCACACTGTACATCTCTATAGCAACCCCTCCGTCTGTCGGTCCAGATGCCCATCTGAGGCGTGGCGTTGACTCTCAGACTAATTGATTCATTAAGGATTATGGGCTCTCTGCTCAGGGACAGTGCATAAAAGAGGAGGATTTAGGGCAAACTGATTTCAAATGCATGCTGCTATACAGCCCAAAAGCCTGAGGCAAGGCGGCTTAATTCATGCACAGCATGCAAACTAGTGCTGCCACTAGCACTGAATCTGTACCCCAGTCTTCATTAATCCTATAAAAAGTTGGACCCAGCCAAAGAGGGACGGACAGGAGCGATAAGAATGAGAGAAGGATCTGTAGGTTTGGATGATATTTAACTTTATAATGTCAATATCTTAAAATACACAGTCACAAATTACTTCATTACTTTTACTTGTATTACTCGTATTTAAACCAGTAAACTAAACAGTACTCGTGAACAAGGTAAGGGTCAAACAGAGAAATAGCAAAAGATCACAAAATATAAGGTTCAGGATTTACACAAAAGTAGTATTTGGCAAGACTTCGTGATATCTGACTATTTGACTTTGCTTTCTAAAAAGAAAGTTGTGTTGAGTGTAGAGAAAATGGTTAATACTCTGGGGATGGGGCCCTCTGCAGACGCGGAGGTGTAATGTCAGAGGTGCATGTGAGATATATATATATATATATATATATGTATACACTAATTATATAGATATATTGTGTATAAACAAAAAAATATATTTTAGGTATCGTGCTATAAAACAAGAACTATAAAACAAACTAGACAGTTCTAACCAGCAGAGGAATAATAATGAATTTAGCATCAAATGGTCCGTATATTTTGTGAAGTAATGGCCAGTCACAAGCAGCACTTCATTGGCAGAAAGGAATAAATCTTTCATGTAAATCTTTCTATTCGGCATTGAATGAAAGTGCCAAGCTGGCATGAATCAAGCAGCAGCTCTGCTATTAACAAACTATCGTAAACAAAATCCTTTTAGTCTGCAAAAAAAAAAAAAACTGAAAGATGTGACTGCCAAAATCAGATGCGTTTCAAATTGGCAGAGTGCTATCGCATAAAAGCGAGTCGGTGATCCAAACGGCCAGATTGTGGTGTCTGACAGCTTGAATACGAGCTGCATCACCACACAGCCATGAGTGTACAGCTGAAGAAGGTCTTCATTAAGGGAGATTCTTCAGGATTACATCTTTAACATCATTCTTTTCCAAAAGCTGATAGGTTATCCTGTTATGAACCAACACTGGATTTCACAGTTTGTTGCATTTTAGAGTTTTTAAATGTAAGTTTTTAAGTCAGTGACTGATGGCTCTTGGATCTATCTATGGAATCGAGTACCTTAGCCATTAGCATGAAATCTCTGGGTATGCCTTATTTAAACTAAAAATCCAACACACTCCTGGACAGCGCTGTGCAGAGACACTTACAGAAAGTTTAAAGTTTAACATTAAGCTTTTAAACCAATTACAACATGACATGCTGATGCATAGCATAGTTATTGTATTTAGAGGTCCAAGCACCACAAGTCAACTCAGACTTAGTGTGTTCTATGGTGGAAAATTCTATGGCTCCAAAAATATTGTTTGTAAACTTTAAATAGTTTATGAAATATAATAAATCCATACTGAGGGGGTCTATGGAATTTATTTTAACAGGTAAAGGGGTCCCTGGCTGGGAACAGGAACTGGCTTCATCAAACCCCTTCATTGATTATTTTCCTATAAGAGCATGCTCCCAAGAGTTTTAAACATTCCTTACTTAAATTATTATTTGTTGAACCTTTCAAGTGGAAATGGCACCCTCTGCACGTGTGGGTGCTCCTGGACCACTCAACTTTAAAGAGAAAATTTAATTTCTCTGCTATTCAACAGGACTAGACAGATTAAGTCGCTATGTCTCTGTAACTTCAGTCAGATATTAAGCTGTAGCAGAAACAAGAGTCCTTTTCTAGAGGCACATGGGAAACAAAATAAAATTCTTTCAAAGTGATTATGTCCTTTACTGAAAGTGGTGTGTGTCTGTTTTCTGCTGCTACAATGAATCTATTGTCATGGCAAAATTGGAAAAGATGAGAACATGGACAGCTGAGCAGGCACTGGAACCAAAAGTTGTTAGCATGCTGGCCTCAGATAGGCTAATGCACTTATTTCTGACCTGTTTCGGACCAGAGCGAGAAAAGATGAGGAAGGAAAAGAGAAAAAGAGGGGGAAGAACGAGGACAGGGTGTTCTTCCAGGACTTTTCCCCTTCCCAGACACTTTATCTTTGTGCGCTAGCAGCGTGCAATTAGCGCTCATTGCTAAAAGCTAATAATGAGCAGCATGACATGCATAATGGCGCTAATCTGGGTCACAGAGCACAAGATTGCTTTCTACCATAGTGAGTATGAGAACACACACAGGCAAATGAGTGGAACCAGCCTATATAATTATAGGCCCAAGAACGGTTATGTAGTATAAAGATTTCCTCTCAGATGAACAGAAATGTGGATGGAAAAATTTTACTCTCAGGCCTGCATGGAAGAGAGAACCTCTGGTGCAGACACAACAAACACTGTGTATTTGACTGATTATCTAAAGGGTCTTAGGAATGAGATACAGTGATGTATACGCACTATATTGGAAAAGTAGAACACTGACCCAAATATTTTTACCCGCCGTTGGGCTAATTTTGTCCTGGGTGGTCTTGAGAGCTACCTAGAAAAGTTACCTGGTGTTAATAATTTCATCTTTATAGACATCTACTGTGAAAACTCATAAACCAAATGGCTTTGTCCATTTATAAGGCAGTATAAGCTATTCATTTTAATATGCTCTTAGTGATGTTTCATCATTCATACAATTATCCAATCAGCCAATCATGTGGAAGCAGTGCAATGCATAAAACTGTGGAGATAGACGTCAAGAGCTTTAGTTAATATTCACATCAAACATCACCGAAACTGGACAGTTCAATTTCAGGGAAAAACATTGCCTGGTCTTCTTCCAGTTTGCAACTGATCCTGTGTCCACTGTAGCCTCAGATTCCTGTTCTTGGCTGACCTCTTCAGCTGTTGTAGCTCATTCACCTCAAGATTTGAGTGTTGTGTGTTCTGAGATGCTTTTCTGCTCACCACGGTTGTAAAGAGTACTTCTTTGAGTTACAATCCCACAGAACTGGTGCTCACTGATTGAGAATTCAGTTGCACTGTGATATAAATATGTATAAATATAATCATGACTAACACTGGAAGAAAATAATAACTGGGCAAAAATATCTGTGAATAAATAGCTACATCCGGCATTCAGAACATCACCACAAATAAATGCCATGGTAACCATGCAGCCTCCACATACCACTGCTAATGCACATGTGCACAGAAATATGACTAAATCTGGTGTTTTTTTGCACTTCCTAAAGCAATGCCAAGCATTAAGGAGGTTAGTGATAAGAGAGAACTCCACATTTGATGCAGATTTAAATAATGGGATTAGCCATTAAACATGACATGTTTAAAATATGTCGTGTAGAAACTGGGGTCTGGGTCCTGCTTTGGCTTAGTGTATAGTGTTTAGAACCAATTCAGTGGGACTTTTCAGGAAATGACCACGTGAAATGACCGAAACGACCAGGACAATTCTATAATAGTAGCAATCCCAGAATCCTTCTGGGCATGAGGTAAATCAGGTCATCATTTGATATTAAATCTCAACAGGAGGCCCAACAGTGCCACACATCATGATAATATCCATAATGCAAGTCATCATCTTTACTGGAACCCCTCTTTTATGTGTTTTCAGCCGTGCGAACTCTGATACCACAAACCCATGGAGTTTTTCCTTGCCACCATTGCCTCTGGCTTGCTCATTAGGGTTAAATTTATAAATGTAACTGTATAAATGTGTATATATATATATATATATATATATATACATATATATATCTGCAAAGCTGCTTTGTGACAATTGTTAAAAATGATATACAAATAAAATTGAATTGAATAAAAACGCAACCGCATTCATTCCAGACAAACAGTTGCTCATGGTCATTACTGGATGTCCACCTCCAACTGAGACACCCGTGGTGTAGCGTGAGCGGCTTACAGATGAGTGTCAGCTCACCAAATATGATCCAGGCTGAGGAGGATCAATTAATAATGTGGGACAAGTGCAGTGAAAAATGTGAGCAAAATTTACACATTTGTATATTACTCACATATGATTCCTGTGTGAAATGTCCATAATTATAAGCATGTCTTTCTAAAAAGAAGCAATAGAATAATCTCCCAAAAGAATATGAAAGCTTGAAATCAGTTAAAATGTCTAGAAATAGGTTTTAATAATCTTATATTTGGTTTATTGTAATTTTATCATGGGACGTGCTAGATATATTTGACTATATTCAAGATGTTTTCACCAGAGGTGGCACGATACCACTTCTGATAATGATACCAATACTGAAACCTTAAGTATCAGCACTGTAATAAAAAAATACAGGTAAAAATGTATAGTTAAATAATGATTTGAATTAAACCACAGCCACAGCTCTTTCACTTACATTGCAAATATAATCAATTATATATAATAAAGTATAAATTATATATATGTATATATATATGTGTGTGTGTGTGTGTGTGTGTGTATACATATACATGGAGGAAATGTGCACTCCAGAGAGTTCTATAATGCCGCTATAACTAATCAAACCCCATCTGAAGAAGTAAAGGAGGTAAAGAGTGATAAAAAAACCCACATAAACCTTACAGTCCAAAATATGGATCACATTGCTACATATAGTAACTGTTACACACTGTGCAGTATTAAAACTTTATAGCTAAATCCATCATGCCTCTCTTACAGAAAAGTCTTGTGAACTTCACATGTGAAATTTACACATGGCGAGCTTAGAAACTTCTCAAGTCTTTTGTTTCACACATTTTTCACATGATTAACTCATTGTCACGTGATTACATATTATTCACGTGATGTTACATGTGTTTACGTGAATTCACATGGGTAAGAAATGCACCTTCTCATATTTTTCACCTTGGATCTCATAAATCATATCATCAAATGTGAAAACATATGATTCATTATTATTATTATTATTATTATTACAAAAATGGTTTTCACAAATTGGATTAAAGAAAAATTGTTCCTCGAGAGGCTTTTTTTTTGGTTAATTAATGGTTCACAGTGCCTCTTAATTTTTTCCCCTGACAGGCACCCCTTTAACTATAAAATCTTTGTTGTATGAGATCTATAAATACAATTCCCAGGACTTCCACATACAGTAAAGCAACAGTCTCTCTCCTCAGTCCTCAGTGTTAGATTTGAATTTTTAAAATAAAAAAAATATTTAAACCCAAATCACACAAATTTTTCTAACAGTAAACTAAAACACTCTTAAAATAAAAATGTACATGATGCAGGGGCAATATTTGGTATGATTTACCGGCCTTATTGCCTACAACGAAACAGAACAAGCCATGATATTGTGGTTCAATCCCAAATAGCTCCTTTTTTTGATCATCTAGTGCACTACGAAGGCTGCAGAACCCTTTCTAAGAAGTGCACTTTTGTGGGAAGCAAGCAGACTTTTGGGATTTAACCCTTTGGATTGGATCCACCAGTAGATTTTCATTAATCTCATGCATAAGGTTTAGAGAACATAGAGTACACATGCATCATTACAGCACCGTATAAAGCTGTGCTTACCAGGTGAAGCTTGCGTGATTCCAGTGCATCCTCATCTAAAATGGTGTAGCAGCCCCAAACAGAGATAAAAACACCGGAAAGATGCTTCCTATTGCTCGAGCACCCTGCTGTGTGTGTGTTTGTGTGTGTGTGTGTGTGTGTGAGAGAGAGAGAGTGTCGGAGCGCAGGTTTGGTCTGGGCGGAGGAGGAGGAGGAGGATGAGAAGGAGGAGGAGATGCAGCACTCTGCACACTAAGAGCTGGAGAGCATCCTAGCGGATAGACGAGCTCAGTGCATCTCACAGCAACCCAAATCAACAGCTCATCATGGACTCCTCCGTAATGATTCACTGGCCATGTGATGACGTGATTAAAACATATGAAGGTGCATTTCACTACGTTGTGCTCTGAAAGTGGACATTTGATGCACATTTGAACTCATTTGACGCATGATATCATATGAATAATGTGAAGACGTGAAAAAGAATGGAATATAATTACATATGAAAATGAATGAGTCACGTGGAGGGAAATCACATGTGAATATAAATGAATTGTGTGGAATATAATTACATGTGATAAACTAATCATGTGGAATATAATTACATGTGATAAACTAATCATGTGGAATATAATTACATGTGTTAAAAGAATCATGTGATTTAAAAGAAGACGTGATTCATCAGACCAAGTGACCTTCTTCCACATTGTAGGCGCTTTTGGTGGTGGACAGGGTCAGCATATGCACTCTGACAGGTCTGCGTCCACGCAGGTCCATACACAGCAAGCTGCGATGCACTGTGTGTTCTGACACCTTTCTATCATAGCCAGCACTAACTTTTTCAGCAATTTGTGCTACAGTAGTTCTGTTGGATCGGACCAGACGGGTTAAACTTCACTCCCCACACACATCAATGAGCTTTGGACGTCCATGACCATGTCACCACTTCACCGGTTGTCCTTCCTTGGACCACTTTTGGTAGATACCAACCACTGCATACCAGGGACACCCCACAAGACCAGACGTTTTGGAGATGCTCTGACCCAGTCATCTAGCCATCACAGTTTGGCCCTTGTCAAAGTCGCTCAGATCCTTACACTTGCCCATTTTTCCTGATTCCAACACATCAACTTCGAGAACTGA
>CM075019.1:3498853-3522063 GCA_037576675.1 Pangasius sanitwongsei
TGTCTTTTTTATCCAACTAGCTATATATTTAAATACATATATATATATATATAGAGAGAGATAGAGCTATATATCACACACACACACACACACACACACACACACACACACATATATATATATATATATATATATATATATATATATACATATAACCAATATTACTACTACTACTACTACTACTACTACTACTAATAATAATAATAATAATGTTGGAGTGATAAAAAATATAATATTTTATCTGTAAAAATAAAATAATTTATAACATTCTATGTATATTTATATTTATTTTATTGTATTATATTTAATATTTTATATGTAGTAATAAATAACGTGTAAACCTATATAAATTGGAGAATTTATGTGTAAAAAAAATTTTAACAATGCATTTTATTTATATTAGTATTTATATTTCTTTTTATGTTTATTATAGCAGTTGAAGTATTTTATTGACATGCGCAGTGACGTCACGTGCGTATAAAAGTTGTATAACGAGTAGACTACTAACTAACTAACTAAGTACAATATGAGTGATTTTTCCTGTATTGCGTGGTGAGGCCCAGTAAACGCCCCAGTAATGTGTGTGTGTGTGTGTATGTGTGTGAGATTATAATAAAGGCGCGTCGGGAGCGCGCGCAGCTGCCCGGTGTGTTTGATCAGTTTATTGCGCTGCGCAGATGGCGCACAGCGGTATTGTGCACACGGGTCACGTGACCCCCGCCCTCTTTATCCCTGTCCCGAGAAAAAGCGGCTGAAACAAAAGAGCTCAAACCAAAGCACCTGCTCTGGCCCAGAGATTAGTGTAACACACACACACACACACACACAGTGAGATTACAGAGAGCGGACTGTACCAAACATCCCACTGATTACACCAAGACATGCGGAATTAGCCACGCTTTTATCTGGAAACACACCCACACACACACACAAAGTTTGCCTAAAAAAAGGAATACAGAATAAGTAATAAGATACATAAAACTATATATCCAAGTGTTTTAGGACTATATATATATATATATATATATATATATATATATATAATAAATTTTGCTGGAAAGAATCAATCAGTTTCCCAAATTTTAGAGAAACAAAATAGTACTATAATATAATATACATAACAATATAATAAAAATATTAGAATTGCAAACAAAAACAAAGTCAAATTAAATTAAAGTAAAAGTAATACAAATAAAATAAGACAATAAATGGATAATAAAAATACTATTATTTATGACATTCAATTAAAGGAATTGAAATAAAAATAATACAGGAAAATAAATGGTCACTTTAGAGACCAACATAAAATTTAAAACGTATTTAAACTAAAACTATGATCAGTTGAAATGGAAAGATTTGCAGAACAAATAATAGTAAAAATAATAATACAAATAATAGTACTGTACATTAATATGGCCATGTTGATATATTGACGCTGACGTCAGCACCAGCGTGTAGCTGATTACTACAAGGTGTAGTCACACTTTCCACTAAGTAATGAGGGGAAGTCGGAAAGGGACTGAACACAGGGCCTTGTTCATACGCTCTGTCCGTACGCCTCATACAAACTGCTCTCTCTGAGATGTTTGGATTGAAATGTGGAAAAAACCCAGCTCTACTGAGACTCTACATCCAATCCAGTAAATCCAGTGGGGGAAGGGAAGATGGAGGCACCAGATGGAGCCCTATGAATAAAAGATTAAAGAATAGACTCTATTTTCAGGCACTGCTTTAACCCTTAACCTTACTTTTTAGCGTGTCGTGGTGTGGTACTGCCTGGTCCTGTCGCGTCGACGGTTAGGGGAAAAAGCAGATATTGATTTTCCGCTGTTATGTCCTTGACCTTTTCGGCCCGTGATTTCCCCATGCGGAATAGATTAGCAAGCTATCTGGTGCAATTCAGTTCAAAGGTCAGCGTTCAGAGCCTCTCGTCCAACTGAGATGTCCAAGATGGCCGAGTCCAAGATGGCCGACTGCGCTTGGGTACTGAAAGGACCGATATATAAATCTCACTTACACACATTTCACAATCATTTGTGTCCATTTTCCTTTTTCGAATCTGCCAAGGACCTAGTATTAGCATACAGTCTGATACATTAAAACAGTTGAGTGCAAAAGTTTGCACACCCTTAACTCAAAACGATGAAACCACCGAGACTAGATGTTCCTTCATTATCCCAAGTCAGAAAGTGTAAGATAAGACACTAATACCAAAAAAACAATCTAATCAAACATTTCTAAATGTTATATAAAAGGTGTAATTTTATTCTACTTGTCACATGATTTTTTTTTTTTTTTTTTTACCTCTCCAAGAGTTCCACTTTTTGTTTGTAGCTCTGTGGTTACATTCTTTTCATTTATTAATGCCTGTTTTTTTTTCACCAATCATGTTAATAATCTTTTTTTCTGAGGCGAACTGGGGTGAGGCGCCTTCCCAGTTCGATCCCGAGCTCAGGTCACTGTCAGTGTTGCATATCTCATGTTCTTCCACATGTTGGTTTTCCTCTGGATTCTCCAGTTTCCTTCCACTTCCCAAAAGGAAGTTGGACTGGTGATGCTAAATTATCCTAGGTGTCAGTGTGGGTCTGGATTAAGTGGTGCCCTATCCAGGATGTATTCCTGCCTCACATTCTTTTATTCGGAATATTGATTCATAAAAAAACAAACAAACAAAAAAAAAAAAACATACACACACACACACACAAACATCATGTTTTATAGTTTTCTTTTATTTAGACAACCCAAATAAAAGGCACATAAAACATTGCGCATGTTTACATAACTCTTTCTGACAAACGTACATTTAAAAAAAATGTAGGAATGTTTTCCCTTTCTGCTAATCAGAAAGCCTAGTCTTCATATATACAAAAAAATTACTGTTGTTAATGTTCTAATAAAAAGGTTCTTATAAAAGGTTATCTCGCATCTCTGTCGCTCTCATGTCTATTCGTACGGTAACTACCACGTCCTCAGAGCTAAACCGTGTTTTGTACAAAGATATACATTCAACTGCCTTCACAGGGGTTTCCCAAATCGTCCGGCTCACTGAAGAGTGAAGTACGACTCAATTCATACAGATCGATTCAGAGTTTGAAACTGGTGTGAACTTGGCAAATAAATGAGGCAACAATTGAAATCTGTTAAAAAAAAAACAAAACAAAAAAAACCCAACAACATAAAAGCAACACTAACAGTCTCTTCGAAACCAAACATAGGAACTAAAAAAACTCACATACATGTGTTTAATCTTTTTTTTTTTTCTTCTTTTTTTTTTTGGGATGGGGGAATGTAATTCCTTACAGAACATGATCACACAAAATGTGTTTGATTTCAGTGTCCACTTCAGGACTACTTAGGCATGTGCCGATATTAAATTTGGCTAAACTTTTATTACAGTTTACAGCAATTTATTAAGGCAGAAAACTTGTTTTTTTAAACTTGACACATAAGATGCTATATAGCTATAGCTAGCTATATATATATATATATATATATATAAAGCCTGGATCCCGTATGGATCATTCTGTGACATGTCCACAATAACAAATAGAATATTGTGCATGTGATTATTGCAGTATCGGCACATGTAAAACCGATTATCGGCACATGCCTGAAACTACTGACCAAAACTTACAAGAAAACCCCTAAATTAGTGTTGTCTCTGGACCGCTCACTCACCTCCTCACCTGAAGTCCACACTTCAGTGACATGGCGCGAGTTCCAGAATTATTCAAATAAAAAATTTTAAAAAATACTAATCACAAAGCTGTGCACCGACAGTGGTTCACACAGTGTACCTAGACTCACATTGGCAGGGCTCCGAAACCCTCGTAGTGACCAACAGTGGACGCGTCTTTCTGGACTCGTCTCTTATAAAGCATGTTTTGAGTAGTGACACTCCTGAATCCAAATACAGGTGAGAAATCTGACTGAGTAAACCCTCTGATTTTGAGGGAAAAAAAAAAATACAACAACAATTTTCACTAACCTACATCCAGTTTGTAAACACAACGACCTTGTTGACTTCCCTTTCCCCTTAAAGGAAACTCCATCGCCATCTTAAAAAGGCCATTTCAGTCCAGACGGCTTGGAGATCCTAGGGATCAAGTCATCCTAAAGTCCTCAGCGTACTTAATGCGGAGATGAAACCACCTTCACGTGCTTACATGCGTACGTACTCTCTGGCCATCAAGTACAAGTGCTCCAGTACTGCAGGTGGCGCTGTTAAATTTTACTGACTACACGAACAAGATTGCCGTGACTCAAAGTCATCCGGCTCAATTGCGAGATACCATGTTCACGACACGGTGAGCAAAGCCTCCGCACGACAATCGTGTGCTCTGCAATTACATATTGTTAGTGGAAGCTAGCTGAGCGCCGTCTCCGCATGAAGTATGCCGAGGTCTTGCAGATTTCAGGAGTAGCCAGTATTGCAATAGGATGCAATTTCACGGATGATGCTGCTTAGGAATGTCAACGTGACCAACGAAATATTTAATATTTAAAAAAGATAACATTTAATTTACCACATTCATATGGTAATTTAGCCAATCTCGCCATCTGGACAGGAACAATGATGGAAATTCATTTACTATTACTCTGCTAACAGTAAGTCTTAGTGTTAGATGCTCCGCCCACAGCTTTTAAAGCTTGCAATGTGACTGGCTTTCTGCATTTCCCTGTAGATGGGACGATATGCTTTTGAAAACCAGGATAATAAGCTTTTCGGAGCAAGATGTTGTCGATGGATTGAAGCAAGCTCACGCCTTTATAAATTTTTTTTGAAGCAGTCAGTAGTGAGTAAGCGCTGGCCGTTTGCCATAGCAGTTAAACAGCGTCTTCCTCGGAAGCTCAGCGGTCGTTGGTCACGTTTAAAGACAAAACTAGAGTACCTAGGCTTGTTTGAGTAGCATAGTCGTTCATTAGGAATCCAGCATAACCTTGCACATAGTATAAAGGAAATTGCTTTAATGACATTGCTTTTGCTGCAAGTGGCCACTCGAGACATGCACATCGAAATCCTGATGGAAAGTCGATGAGGGCGTGCTTAAAACCGCACAAGGCAAAGCAAGGGAGTCTGATTTCTCATTAAGGACCAAGACGGAAGCGTTCCATTAAACATGGATGGAGAGAACTGTTGTTCAGTTTTCCCCCCACCATCCTGAGGGAAAAGGGTGCATGGAGAAATAAATATTTACAAAATAAGAACAAGATTCCAGGATGCTGGATATTATTATTAAAATAAAATATAAAGTAGTTTACTGGGTTTCCTGAGCAGAAAATTCCTCCTAACAGGGCCCTTGTTAAAAGAACAAAAAAGAATAAAGTTCATGATAAGATTAAAAACAAGGGTATAAAACACTACCTACTAGTCTTTCAACATGAATCCAGTCCAAATCACACTCAACTTGAACTTCTGAGGTGCAGCTTTCGCCAGTCACTAGACGGCCCGGTTCTGTCCAGGCTGGTTCCCGAAACAGGTCTGATCTTTGATAATACTGTTGTTGTACACAAGGGATATGCTTTCAGTGCAAGAATCTTTCCTCTATCTATTCCTGATTTTAAAAAAAAGTGAATCCTAACTGTTGACGATCGAGTAAACAAAGCACACCCCAGCCGTCCTTAATAAACAGAGCATGGAGAAAATAACAGTCATGAGTCAGTGACGGAACACTTCAGCCGAAGAATAAAAAAAAAAAAAAAAAAAAAAAAAGTTCACAATTGTAGTCGGTTAAAACGCAAACACCAGCATAGGCAACTGTACAATAAAATACAGTTACTGTACCTCAAATCATAAATCACCCACCCTTTTCTGTAAAACATTTAGAAACCTCCCTCTCAGTAAAAGCCTTTATCCCTTTAGAACTCATTTCCTAAAAAAAAAAAAAAAAAAAAAAAAAAATTAAATACTGATTAGCAGGCTACAGCTAAACAACGTAAAAAGAAATCCCAGTGTTCTGGGAAGGAAAAACAATATATAGAAAAAAATATCAGCACTTATTGCATTTGTCCTTGAATAACCTCAGTGAGGTCTGCGTGCTCAGTGTTGCTAAATATTCGTCCCTTAGGTCATCAAACCATGAACGAATTAAATCTAGGTAAGAAATCCTTCACAAAAACTCTGTATAAAACTCCACCATCGTTGCAGCGTTGCTTGTGATGCGGCTGTACGACCGCGCCACAAGAGTAAACACTCATTGGCTGGGGAGGGGGCGGAGTCAGCTGGTTAGGAGAATCAGGTTAAGATCAGCTCAAACGTGGTTCACCACGGAGGCGAGGAGGGCAGGACCTGCGAGAGGAAGGGCATGCTCTCCATTGGCCGCATGGCGATGTTGAGCGGCGCGGCGATGTTCATGGGCATGGGCGTGGTGATGGCCACTGGATGGGCGATGTTCATGGGCGACGCCGTGGCTGGGATGTTCACCGAGGCGATGTTAACCGGGCCTGTGATGGTCACCGGGTGCTGCAGGCTCACCGGTGCTGAAGTGATGTTCACCGTGTTTACTGTGGTGCTCAGGTTCATCTGAGCGCCGATAGTCACAGCCGTACTGGCGTTGGCACGGCTCATCGGCGTAGTGGCAGGTGCAGAGACCGTGACGGGCGTGGCTGTGCCCGAGTGGCACACCTCAGTGTTGTCTGAAATAACAAAACGAGACAAACGAGAAGACTGGTTAAAACCCTGGTTAAGACCCAATCCACCCATCCTAAAAATGAATACAAATGAAATTTAAATTAAAATAAATATGGACACTGTGTTGCATATAGTGACACGTATGAATAAATAGTGTATATTTTTAATAATAGTATAAAAAAACTAGAGACACACCTTTGGCCTATATTCAGAATAACAGTATGGTCAGTTTTTGGAATTTGTTGGATTTTTCTATTGTATATGAATAAAGAAAGAATGTATAACAATGAAAAGAACAAGTGCTTCGTAAAATTATTCTCCCTGCCTGAACTGGTATTTCACCATTATCTCTGATATCGGACACAATGATGTCTATGAGTTTGGAGTTTTAACTTGCATTGTGAGTAAATTTCATCATCATTAAAGGAATAATCCCGTAGGTTTTTTTTAAAAATCCAATTTCCATCTACTGTGTCTGTAGCATGTGTGTGATTACCATAGTCAACCCGGACTTGAGAAAGACATCATACAAATAAAACATCATCATCATCATCATCATCATCACATGAATCTCCGTGTTTACCTTTTTGCAGCCCTGAGGAGTTCCACTGCCAGTCCCCTATTCAGAAATACAGACACAGAGTGTTACGATGGCCAGGTGGCCACAGCTGTGGGTGGGAGTCCCGGTGACGTCGCACTCCACAACGTCAAATCACACACTCTGCCAGGCTCGGGCCTGGAGATGGCTTGTCTTTATTTGATTTAAAGTGGCTTAATATGCATTTGTCAGTGCAGTACATATGAAGAGGGGAATCTTAGTGAGTTATATCACTAATGGTGCACTAATTCTGCGTGGAATAAAGAACAGCATGATATTACATTGTATGGTGCTGTCACAGCGATGCACTGCTTCAACCAATTAAAGAGTTGACGTACCGTCTGGTAGGAAGGGTTTGTGGACAGGGATTAGAGCATTTATAGCCAGCTAAACTTACACACACTGCCGAGCAGGTCCTATTTTAATCAACGCAGTCGTGTAACACAAGCCTGCCGACCAACGATCAATGCACATCACCACGATGAATCATCAATATGAATACCTGAATTTCTCTTATATTACAACACACAAGATTCAAAGCAACCTAGACAGTAAAAAGATGCATGTTTGGTACAATTTAACACAGAATTTAAGACAGAATGAACTGACGTATGGTGGGATGAAAAAGAGAGCTAAACTACATAGACTGGTATACAGCATTCCAAAGATGTGAAACTAAAATTATCTAAGTACAAAACTAAATCTAATTTAAATGGAGGCGGCTCATCCAGTCGTACGTGACAAAGACACAATCCGCATCATGGAACTATTTATAGGTGTCCATTTATAGTTCTGTTTAATGCCTGTTCACGAAGGTAGCTCCTGTTATCACTTACATGAGAGATAGCAGCTATAAACAGTCGTTCCTTCACCAGCCTCGCTTCATTTAATCTCTCCTGACGTTAATAAGACAACTCGTCATGTCACTGAGAAACCGAAAAAAAGCGCAGACTCTTCTGTCCTGAAGACCTTCCTGTGGTGGAAAAACTACAGTTACAAAGCCCTGACACTGGAGACTCCTTCCAAAAAAACTTTAAATCAAGGGAAAAACTTCACTGCTGTCAGAGCTGCTGTTATAGTAAAATTAATCAACACATTCTGACCAATCAGATTTGAGAACGCAACCATCTTCATGACAAGTGGACCAACAAAATGGTTGCGAAATGACTTGGACTAAAATCTTTCAGTCAGTTTGCTATGAAATCTGTATCACTTTCCGTTGACAAATGCCGCAAGATGGCATTTTCGTAACCGTTGCTCATATCCAAGGAAAATGTGTTATGAATGAACACAGATGCTCATCATTAGCAGTTTTAGTTTGCTACACCTCTTGGTTATTCTGAGGTGTTTGGACCCCTGTCTGAAAAGAAATTTAACACCGAAGGTGTTACACCGATTTCTAGTATTGCAGCTCTATGCACAGATAATAATTACTAGCTAATTCATTATGAATATTGTTTTATTTTTCAAACACAGAATTATATTTGTCCTTGCAGAAAGCTACTGTGTGTGCAATGATTAATGTGTGAGGAAACGGAGGATTTTCCTGCCATCACTTAAAACGGACAAAACCTGACATGAATAATGTTTCCAAATAAATGCTTCAGTTTACAGATGCTACCTCATCGATCTACATGACATCGGGTGAAAAACATGTTGCTCAGTTTGAACAAAAAACAGATTCAAAAACAAATGTCTCAGATTTGTCCTTCTTTTCTGTTTTCAGTTTTGAGATACGTCTTCATATGACAATGAAGACACGTAGACCTGTTTCCTTAATCATAATCTAAACATAGTCACCTAAAGCCCTAAAGATCAACACAGAACTCTTTAAACATGCTCTAACAAACAATAAGGCAGAATTATTGCATTATTAAAAAAAAAAACAAAAAAAAAAAAACACACAACACACCCTCTCAGTGTGTATGATTAACAATCACCAGTATGAATGCTGTCCTCACATCCAAACACCAGTGAGGTCAGCTCGGGTCCTGTGCGTGCAACCGACTCTCTGCTGCAAAGCTCAGAGAATTTAAGACCTCATTTAGTTTAATGCAATTAATCGAGACACCAAAAATGGCTGAGCCACAATGGCCACTGCCAAGCCAAGAGATAAAGTTTCAAAAGGATCCAGAGTACCCAGTGAGCTCCAAAGAACTCTCTAGAGCCACACAATTGGAAGAACATGGAAACTAAGCTATGTCAGGATGAGATGAATATTAGTAGTAGCATATTTAACTACCTCAGATTAGGACGGCTGATCAGTAGATATGATTTAAGGATGGGCGATATGACAAAAAAAAAAACAAAAAAAAAAAAAAAACTGTCATATCAACAAGGGTCATGATGCACTGATATCACAAAACTTTTTTCATGCAGCAAATAAAAAGACAGACTACTAAACGTAAATCAGCATTAAAAAAACATGAATATTAAGGAAGGAATAAAAGATGACTGGGAATGCCATTATAGAAAAATAATCAATGACAGGGTGGTGTGATGTCTCTATGTGTGGGGGAAAAACAAAAAACAAAAATGTGGCTCAAACCAATAAAACGAATCACAACCGTGATACTCTAATAAAAGTGCATCGTATGGTCGTATGGCCCAGCCCTACTCGTGTCACCATGATCAGCCGACCCTGATCAGCTCTCCTAGTCTGGGACGTGCCTCACTACTAGCGGAAAAGGCGGCACACGTACCTTTGTTGCAGGAGTTGTTGAAGTTGGTATGGCCGTGCGTCTTTAAGTGGCTGGTGATGTAGGCGGCGCTGAGCATCTTGCCACAGATGTTGCACGTGACCTTGCCCTCATGCCGGATCATGTGAGAGCGCAGTCTGTCTTTGGTGGCGAAGGCCGATGTGCAGGCCTGCCGAAGTTAAGAAGAGAGTCTTCAGATAACTTAAACTCATTTGGAGAATCATTGGATTAAATTAAATCTATGTGAATAGCATGTACACATGCCATTTGCTGTAATGACCTGTGTTTACGTCACTAAAATAGGAAAGCCTGAACGCATCAACACGCGTTAATTACAGGTGAGTGACAAATTAATGGGATATAAAGCTTGGTAGTATATTCCACAATGAGCCACCAAAACACCCTCGGTGCACCTTTGCACAGAGTCTGTGTAATTGCACTGGTGCAATAAACACCGTCCTTCCTTAAGAAATTTCCTCAGCTGGTGTTGTGATGACGGTGGTGGAGAGCGAACTCTAACACCTCGCTCCAAAATCTCTTATCTCAAATGGATTGAAATCTGGTGAGTGTGAAGGCTACAGCATATGATTTACAACATTTTCATCCTCATCAGATCATTCTGTGAGCACTCGTTCCCTGTAGATGTGGGCGGGGGTCATCCTAGAAGAGACCACGCCCATCAGGATAACAATGTTTCACTGTAGGATAAAGGCACTCACTTGGAGGAACTTTGTATTGATTTGCACTGATGCTTGTCTCTAACAGGATGAGTCGACCCAAGGCATTGGAGCAAAAATAAACAGCCCCCAGAGCATGACAAAGCCCCATTTTTCTTTTATTTGTCACTTGTCTGTATAAGGGAAATGGTGGTCATAAAAAAATATGCAGAGATTCTGACTTCTACCAACATTTTTATTTCCTTGTCACTTGTTTATATAGTCTATGTGCAAGTGTGCTTGACAATATTTCTGCCTCTGATTAGTGAAAAAAAGGCATAATCGGTGAAACATAATGAGATAAAGCCTGTCCCAGAAATCATTTTCGATAGCCCCAAGGTAAGACATAAGCTTTTATAAAGCTTTTATAAAGAAAGAAGGCCAGTGTGTATGTTGAGATGATGCTGAGGTCATACCGTTACTTGGCATTTAAACGGTCTCTCTGAAGAATGCACATGTTTGACATGGCAGCTGAGATGATCAGGCCTGGGGGGGGGGGAGGAAGGAAAGGAAGTCAATATGGTCATTAGAAATAATAGACAGATCTATTACAGTAAGCAAAGAAAAACCATGTTAGTGCTCAGTGTTTAGGGAAATCTAGGTATTTTTTGTCCTGGTTGAGGTGTTCATCTTGTATAGCAAAAGCAAATCTGATAATTTGTGCATTTGAGGACTGCTTTTTTTTTTAATGACGGCTGCATCTGCAAATGATTGGAGTTAAGTAGGATCTTTTCAAGAGTGCGCTGAACCAGAATGGCCACCCAATCAGTGTCCCTCCCCCAGCACCACTTGTTAAAACAGTAGCCCTTCCATGTTACTTGGGCTACATATCTTTAAATAACTAAAGAAAGAAATAAACAGCCTCCTGTTGCTGCTCTCTGACCCTGGCCTGCTGTGCTGCTATTCATCTTGAAGATTTCTGAGCAAGCAAGCTCCATGTTACGGCCCAAAACGTCCTACGAGGAGTGCTACTGAACAGTTGGAGTGCTAAAAATGGCTCCCTTTCTTCTCGACTCGCATTGCTCACCCTGAAATTAATCCTCAGATTATTAGTCACGCAGTGCCGTGAGCTGGAACGGGATGAGGAGGGAGCCGTTCTGACGCACGCTGCCTGGAAATAGAGGAGTGATGCAGCACGCTCTTAAAGCAGCCACAATCGCAGATCTACAGGACTGTGGTGGTGAGCAAGAGGAAATCCCAGACTCGTGTGTCACCGGAGTTTTTATTACCCCCCCCTCCAAAATCTCTTGGGACAGCATCGGTAGGCTGAATGAATCTAGGGGAATCAAAGCAGCCAGCCTCGGCCCCCTCCCCCCACGGGCCGTGATGGTAGGGCCCGCCGCGTGCTGTGGCGCACAAAAGCAGCCAGTCACAACTATTCACTGTGGTTATAAATCAGCCGGCTGCAGAGATAAATCAGCGGGAGCTAGACAATGTTAACGTCATATGGAGGAGCAGATGGTGGAGCCGGCTACGTCTTTGTACACGTATTTCACAACTGAGTATTAAAAACCACTGACATCATCCCATTCTGCCAGATTAGGCCACCAAACATAAAAAATACACACTGGAATGAGCCTATGAGAGTGCTACCTTAAAAGGCCTTAAACCATTTAGAGGTTTTCCTTCAATTTAAGACTCTTTCTTACTTAACACTCAATACATTACCTAATTAGTCTTCATTAGTTAAAGCAGTGTGATAAATCAGGTTAGATCTCAAAGCCGCCTGCATTAACTCTACAAAATGACAGAAAATACAGGCACCGTGCCTCATTCATACATTTCTGAGGTAAAATATCCAGCATTAACCTATTAAATAAGAGAAAATGTGTACCTGAACAATCATGTTTATTCATTTCTGAGGTAAAACATCTTGCTTTAATTCTAATACGCTTGGAATTTAACGTTTAACCCTAGCAGTTAGCATCATTACCTCAGTCACATCATGTCCAAAGCACAAGAAAATAATTTTTAAAAAAACCTACAAAAAAAAAAAATCATCCAAAAAAATGATTTATTTAGGGGTTAGGAGATATCACGATAACACAAGTGAGAAATAAAGTAGGGATAGAATTTTATTTTGCTAGCTAGATACCAAAAGCACACTAGCTAGCTAACACTTCTATGTGCCTGAAAAGTAGATAAAACAGCTATAGTTTGTGTTAAATTGTTGAAATTATTTTAAAACCAGTCTTGACACACTATATATATATATCTATCCTAAGCTAGCCAACAACTGACAGTACCCTGAACACTATGTAGTTAACAACAAAGAATATTCTTGAATATTCAGAATATGCTAGCTCAAAAGATAACCCAAACTGTAGCAAGCTAAACAGAAAGAATATTCTGAAAGCTATGTAGCTAACACCAGAGAATATCCTGGAAGATAATTAACATATAATAGTAATAAAATTGGAGAACAATTAGTGTATTGCAACACACTAATATTGCGAAAGCTATCTAGCTAACAACAAAGAAGCTTTTTTATATTTTTTCTTTCTTTCTATTTTTTTTTTATTTACATTGAGCCAAACTGTAAATCGTGACATTCACTTGGGTAATACCATTAAAAAAACAAAAATCCCAGTTCTAACAATAGTCTATCAAAATACAACAGAGATGACCAAGTCTCTAAGCAGTTTTGATTCTGTGCATCTTAAATTTCTGTTTTGCTCTTTTTTTAAAATTTTTTTTATCACTAGCTCACATATTCATAGTTTGGAGGGACTTTGGGTGTCGTACCTGGAGAAGCCCTTCCCACAGACCGAGCAGACGTAGGGCTTGTGCACGCCGCCGTCGTGTGAACGTACGTGGTACGTCATGCGGTCTTTCCTCTTGAATCGTTGCTGGCAGATTGGGCACTCAAACGGCTTCTCGTCCGAGTGGGATAATTTGTGCCTGTTCAGGTGGTAGACATCGCGGAAAGCTTTGCCGCACATCTCACACCCATGGTTCTTCTTCACAGGCTTGGCCGGCTTCTTGGGCACACTCGGCTGGCATGCGGTAACCGTGGAGGTCGGCACCATGGCAACCGAGGCTGACGTCGCAGCAGTAGTGAGGACGTACGAGGGGTTAACGTTGTTTTCTCGCGTCATGCTCGAGAGCAGTGGCACCATGGTGGGCGCCACCGTCTGTGCTGTCTTTTTAGGTCGCGACACCATCTTGACGCCGGTGTGACACGACTCGTGCCGTCGCAAGTGGTAGCTGTCTCGGAAGGCCTTGTTGCAGTAGCCGCAGATAAACGGCGTTTTGCTTTTGGGTTCTTTCTTCACTATGGGCATTGGTGCTCCGATGCCGCCTCCTCCACCACCATGGCCCCCTCCGCCCCCCGTCCCGCTGCCCATGCTGTCCTTGAGGAGGTCGGCGGAGCTCACCGGGGGCTTCTGATCCAGCAGAATGGGCATGATGGGCTTCTGGTCCTGCGGCTCGGTGCTGGCATTCAGCAGCGGCAGCAGGCTGTTCGGGCCCACCTGGTGCTGGTGGTGCAGGGCATCATTGGCCTGCTGGAGGCAAGAAACAGAGGGGCTTTAATATACATACTGCAAAGTAGGGCTGGATAATTAATCAGAATTTTAGTCATTTTTGGTCCCTCCCCTCCACAAACAGAATTATATCTTTTATTAAAATTACATAATTATATTAAAATTGTTAAATTATTAATTACTTCATCAGAAATTGGTAACATTTGGTGCCGGTATGCCACTACAATTTTTCCCCCCAGTTATAATCAATGACGTAAATTAGTTTTAGATATATTATTAGCAACCTTAGATGTTTGGCACATTCCTCATAAAACTACATGAGCCACGTCTTGGACATCTCTGAAAGGAAATGAGTCGTCGGTGCAGTCAGGAAGAGCAAAGTACCATAATATGCTGACAGAAGGGGAAATGATGTCAGGTAAAGAGCAGTGAGGAAAGCCGACTTCCCCGGGTTTCCCCTCATGCCACAAAACTTTATTCAAAGCATAATAAGAGGCACAGTCTTCAGGTATCACTCATGGTGACATCCACTTACAAAAGCCTCATTCTGTTTAGTAATCAGCCTCTATTTGGGGTTAGAATGCACCCACACACACACACAATGAAGATGGAGACCAAGTAGCCAGACAGGAAATGAATCATGCACGGTTTATGTTTCATGATTGGCTCGGCTAATGAGACCAGACTAAACATGGCCTCTTGCAGGTGACAAACTTTAAATGTCACTGGCGCCATGTATTCAGGAAAAGTTTGGGTGCTGTTTCACCCTGAAGTCATATCAATACAAAGGTCTTCTCACTGATCACCTTTAACCTACGATGAAACATTTCTATCCTATTAGGTGTGGTCTCTTACAGGACGATCCCACCCACATCCACAGGGGACGAGGGCTCACCGAATGGTTTAACGCAAATCATATTTTCATTCATCAGTTCTCAACACAGTTGAACAGCTATGAGGTTTTAGAAAGCGCTCTCCACCAATATCATCAAAACACCAACGGAGGGAAAGTATTTTTGGAAGAACGGTATTCATCACTCCAGTTCAATTCCAGGGATGTCTAGAATCTACCGCAAGGTGCATTGAGGGTGTTTTGGTGGCTCATGGTGGCCCAACACCCTAGCAACACATTTTAAAATGGTTTTTGCTTTAATTTGTCACTCATCAATTAATAATTCGCAGTTTCTCCAGTTTTTCTTTGACACTGAAGCCTGCACTCATTTCTACTGGCTCACAAATTTGAAAATTTAAAACCAAATGAACCGCTACTCTCTGATCTGGTTTAAATGATAGTGCCACATGGATAATGGGGAAAAGTAAAATAATGTAGTTGTTGTGAATGGTGATATTGTAAAAATCTCACTCTTTGACCAGTGATACTTAAACATTTTCTAGGGTGATCTAGGGATCGTCATATCGTGTAGGTGTAGCCTACCCTGATTTTTTTCCCCTCCACATTACACATACACATACACAGACAAATGAAACATTAGACAAAAGAGACAAATTAAAGAACGTGTGCATTTTGCATGCACCAAGTCTTTAAATAAAACACAGTGATGGCATGATGTGGTCTACTGTGCTTGAAAAGCAATTGGAGATTAGACACATGCAGCTCTGAGCAGTGATTCTCAAAGGTGGGAAACGGGCAGAGCGGACCAGCCGGAGGGAAAGTGTATGAATGAGCGAGCAAGCAAGCAAAAAAGTGAATGAGCCAGGGGGAGAAAGAGAGAGAGAGAGAGCGCATTTAGAGATTAAATACAAGCCGCTCTGTCTGCTTCCCACCTGCTGGATCACAGCTCGATGTGAGGGAGAGAGTGTGAATGAGCGAGACTGAGTAAGGGAGAAAGTGAGAGAAAGAGCGAATGAGCAAACGAGAGAATTAGCGAGACGGTGAAAAATAGCGAGTGATTCATTGCAGCCACATTCCGCTAACATCTATCAAGATAGACAATAAGTGCAACGTGTCTATTAGCAAGGGCAGTCGAAAGCGAGTGTCCTTTAAAAAAAAAAAAAATAATAATAATAAAAAAATAAAAAATAATAAAAGGGAAAGGAAAGGAAATCTCTCTGATCAAGGTCAGTTGCACACACTCAGATATGAAAGATTTTGGATAAAGTCTGGAAATTCTTAGGAATGACTCAAGTGGTTGAATCACCAGACTCCTTAAATAAAATGCTCTGAGAAACCAGGGACCAACCGCACCACATATGGTAAACGGAAAACCCAACGGGTGAGGGGCAAAAACAAACCCCTAAATTCGGATGTCTCAAAAACAACTTGGTGGCACTGGTGCTTCTAAATCCGTCCAGCGTAAACAGATCCATCCTGCTATAATGCCACGACGGGTCATGTGACCTCAAAACTAGCCGACTCATGTGGAGTGAGGCTTCGAGCCAACGCTGCCTCTGGCATCAATCAGTTCAGGGCTAAACGCCGAGACTGAGGTGAGCCGGCACAAGACAGCAGCTTTGGAACAAGTGATTTGCCCTCAGGCATTGGGGGAGGAAAAGATCTGCGGCTGGAGGAAATTAAGGCCAAGGCCCTTTTGACCCAAAAGTGGAGAGGTTTGTTTACGGTAGCACCCAGGCAGAGGGGGGAGGGAACGTCCATCACAGCACTGCCCTGGTCACTGTGTGGCCTGCAGTGTGCTTCTGATTACACGACCAAGGGGAAAACCTGTGTGAGGCCAACATCGGAGAACCACAAACCACAACCGCAGCTCAGCAAAGTTGTATGTTCCTCTTCAAATTATGCAAATTTAAGTACAGAACACACAGACTCTCTCTTACAATAAGAGCACACGCAAAGTCGCACAGATGCAATGAATAAAATGCCATACTGACACCAGGTCATATTGCAGTTGTGATCACCGATGTTCATCAAACTATCTGCTCATAATTGTTTTTGACCAAGATTCCGTGGGAAGGATCACGTAAATGCCGTGATTCATCCAAACAACCATGGCAACTCTCATTGGAGCGTCTGAGATAGGTCAGGATGCTTACAGACCACAATAACACATTTGGGATCGTTTAGAGGGTCTGTTTTCATATTATAGAGCTTATTCTGTCATCTAAGTGCTGTATGTACGGAATAAAACCATCTGGAGATGTGCTGTTATAGGAAAACAATTAACAGGGTGGAGTGAGATGCATCAGGATGCAGCTCGACACGAAACAAAGTTACTGCTACCACCCCATAATCGCTTATTTGCCCATGTCAACACATCCACATTCCTTTTGCCAACGCAAGCAGTTTTATCTGCTGCGGAATGTCTGAAAAAATGTCTGAAGTTACTTCCAGTTATCTTTCATGTTAGCAGCTATCAACAGTCATGCCCTCAAAACAAACAAACACACCTAAAAACTCACTGCCCGCTACAGTGCTGACACTGGAGACTCCTTCCACACGTGTAAAATGAACCTTACAGAAAATCACCTTACAGAAGGCTACACAATAGTATATAACCGAATATACATACATAGTATATAAACGAATTTTATTTTTTAAAATAACGTGTTTAAGTCTGTTCATTATCACAAGTCCCTATGAATGAGCCGTTACTATAGAAACGATATTGGAGCGCATTAATATAAACCCGTGATTAGCTGCACTAACGTCTGAGCTGCTGTTACAGAATAGACCAATCAGAGTCAAGAATTCAACAGCATTTTGGTATGAAGACCAATAACATAATGATGACCAACAAACAATGTATCGTGCAGCCATATCCACACAAAAACATTTGAACATTTCAAACTTTAAGCAAACAAGTTATAGTAAACCAGAATAAATACATCACTGTTTCCTCTTCTAAAAAGAAGTGCATTGTTCAAAATGAGAAAACTGTGTTATGGCTGCACTGTAATTTAATGTTAATAGTCATACACTGTGACTGGCAAAATATGCGGCGATGAGACGTCATTAATGAGAAAAAACTTGTCCAAAGACCTGAGGAAAGTGTGTACAAGTCCGAAATAAACACAGACATATTTCACAGACATCTGATGTCTGGAATTTATTAAAAACAACAAAAACCACAACATTGAACTGTAACGTTCAGTTCTAGCAACACTTTCCTTTAGTCTGGTCTCCAGGGGGTGATTTTAAAGAATAGAATGGTTATAAAAAAAAATAAATAAAAAAAACTATTAAAATTAAATAGTTCCATCATAAAGCTGTGATGAGAGGAATTACAATTATAGCAAATTAAATTTGAGCCATGTTTTGCTCACGTGTCCGTTTTATTGGACGCAAGTGTGTCTCATTATAACACAGTTCACCTCTCAAACCTGTGGAAAGCTTAAAGAGTCTTCCTGAAGCTACAGTGACTCCACAGTGCGCACACTACACTAAGAAAAAAACCCCCCAATAAAATAAATAAATAAATAAATAAATAAATTTTAAAAAATAAATAAAAAAGTCTCCATTCATTTTGAATATTTTAAGGTTTACGCACTATGCCTGTTGTAATTTTCCACATAAATGTTTCTTCCTGTTCCAGTGGTGTACACGCTAAGGGACTCGTTTCCCGCCTGATTTCACTTCTCGGCCACTATTCATCTTCTCTCAACATCTAATGAGAACCTACCTTGAGAACCTACCTCGTCGCTCAAAGCTATAATCATCTCGTATTAGCCTTCTCGACTTTTTTTTCTTCTTTTTTTCTGTAACTGTAACACAACCTTGAGTGTGAGAAAGGCGCTATGTAAATAAAATGAATAATTATTATAATTATTATGACTGCAGACGACGCGTCAGCACAATAGTGGGGAGGGACGGCGCCGGAGGGAGCGGGCGCTGCACTCCTCACGCTATTGTTGTTCAATGGAGCATCCCAAATGAGCGAGGACCAGCGCACATCAGGGTCTAGCCACGGCAACAATCGTTTCTTAATCGGCATTATGGCTGTAGCCGCTGGATAACGGCCGTTCGGACGCAATAAACAAACAATCTCTACTGAAAGGTTTATTAACATTGGAGATATGTGAGATATAATATAGTATCTTGATAGTAGCTGTGTTGTATTAAAGTGAATAAAGTTTGAAAAACATGGCGGATAAATTAAAGTCTGATCAAAAGAATTTTGGGAGTGTCTTTTCTGAAAAGGACATCTGTCATTTTCCTTTACAATTGTCCAATGTAAGGAATTTGGGTTGCTGTCCAAATCTCAGGAACACTAATGCTGCCCAGGAGTGCTCCCTACATAGGGACGGGATTCCTGCCCCCCTTACAATAACATTATTTTGGACTAAATATCATGATATTTCATTTAAACAACTGTTCTGACTCCCGTTAACATAAAAAAAAAAAAACACGCATATATGGGTTACATCAGAGGACTCTGGGAAAGCAGGGTGCTGCAATTAAAACATGCGCTCTCTTCCGCAAACGCAAAAGCCCAGGGTTAAACACCTGACCCTTAGCATTCGGGTTCAGCCATCCATCCGACAGAGACGGAGACGGAGGGGGGGAAGAAAAGACGACAGAGAAAGAGAAGAAAAATGAATTCCCCTAACATTCTCCTCCTTATTTCATCTGCTCCATTGTTGCTTTCCCCCCCAAATCCGCGCAGTGATGCACTCAGGACCTGGCGGGAGGTCTTTGTATGTGAGTCTCCGCTGATTTGGTTCCTCTATTCATGGTCAGAGGCGCTGCATTTCTTCATACACACCCCTCGGTGAGACGCCAAAGCCTGGCTCACAGATGCAGGGGAACATGGGAACTTGTGTTTAGTGTGTCTCTAGTGTCTATAATGGGGTGAAGGGAGGGAGAGGGGGTGAAAGGGGAATCATCACCCCATACCACCCTACTGTCTGTACACCTGCCTGAGCAATATTAGGCCACTAGGCATGATCCACTCTTTAGTTATATAACAGAGTTACACTTAATATGAATAATATCTATAGCTTGAGAAATAAACCAACCCTTTGTAGTAAGTGACATCTGTATGATGATGTCCGAAGTCGATGTCGATCAAATTTTCTTCCTCAGCTGAAATGCCGCTCAAAAAGAACATGTGCAGAAACCATGTAGTATTATTCATACAGCACTGTAAGGGATAAAACTATAATGGGGCAGGAAATTAATCAACACCAAAATGGTGTGATGCAGTCCACCATGAAGTGGAGTCCCTGTTGATTATTTTCCGATAACAGAATGTCCCAAAGTGTTTTATTCCTCAGCCAATTTGCCAATGATTACAATTTGATGCATGTTCCTTCATCAGCAACTGCTGAAGCTAGTAAGACAAAAAACTGTGTCGTGTTGGAGAGAAAACGGAATGTGAGAAGCCCTCCATCATGACTTTCCCGAGCTGGAAAAATGTTACAGTTGTGCACATCATATCAGATATACTTGGGGTGGGGGGTGCAGACAGAGTTGCAGTGACTGCAGCCTGCTTCGCCTTCACGCCGCTCTGACAGTTTTGATCCAAATCAGCTCTGAAGGCTGAGGTCACTCCAATGTAAATAACGTCCTGGACGGAGTTGAGCTCAAGAAACAGCAGGATTTTTTTTTTTTTTTTTTTTAAACCTTCTCTTTCACAATAGAAGCTAGACTGAATGCTGCAGCACATGCTAATTCATTTTTGGGCAAAACTTGCGTAAATTTGAATTTGAAAGGAAACAAGAGAAAAGTGGAATGGGTGTTTTAACAGGGGGGGGAAAAAAACACACTCAACAAAAGCAGCCTTTTGGGTGAAGGAGAGCAGACTGTACAATCTGCATATTAAGACAGCAACTTTGATTTGCAGCAGCTTTCTCACAGTTTTCTGTAGTTTTACCCACATGAGCTCATCTTGAATAAATGTTATTTTGTCGTCTGACTCATTAATTGCCTCCTTCCTTCCCAGTGACTAAAGCTGGCCTACAACCAACAGCGTTTTCATGCATTCTATCAAAGGCGATATTCTTCTCAGAAACAAGATTGTGCACGTTCTTGCCTCATCGCTCTGATTCCTGAGTGACATCCGACAGCGAATAGAAGTGGAGAAGGAAATGCAGGTGTGTAAAGACCAGGAGGTGATGGAAAACATCCAAGCCACAAGAAGACGAAAAAACAGGTGCGTTTGTGTCGTTTGTCATTCCTAAGATAAAGGCAGAGGTGCTAATATTGCTAACAAGAAACTCCTAGAAGGCAGAGAGAAAAGACAGAATTTTACCGGTGGATGAGGCGAGAGGAAAAATGAGAGCAGCTCCATTTTTTAAACCAACCAAAGAAATCACAGTCCTACCTGCTTAGTTTCTATTGGCTCACACATCAAAGTTAACATTAAGATAAACATCTTTAAGGCCTGTGTCCTTTTCCCTTCAGTGATTTAGCTTATCTGCATGGTGAATTTTATTCATGTCTGAAAAAAAGAAAAGCATAGCCTTCAGGTGTCTCCTGTATAGCCAAAGACAAAAAAAAAATGTCTGAGACGCATCCATCCTGAAATTTAAAATCACAAGTTTACGTCTGAGTGTCACAAACTGCTAACACTGGAGACTCCTTCCAAAAAATACAGAATAATTATCTTCTCACAGAAATCTTCACCATATCAACCATTATGCCCATTTTACCCTGTTTACGTAGAGGGTCAATCATATATCCTCCTGTGCAAGTTGTTACTATAGAAATGACAGCATATTAGAACGAGTGCATTGTCTGAGCCGTGCTGTTACAGAACCAGTCAGGTTTGAGAATTCAACAGTGCTGCAGTAGAAGAAAATTTTATATCAGTAAGACAGAGCGAGAGAGACAGAGAGAGAAAGAGAAAAGCATGAATCACATGATGCTGGTAGTTCTGAGTTTGTCACGCTAACCGGGCCAGCTCAGCTCTCCCTCCTCGCTTCACTTCAGCTGAGTAATAAAGGGATTACATGTACTTCCACTCTCTCAGTGCTCGCACAATGCCTGTCGCACACAACCATTCACATGAAAGGGCCACCAAATGAAATTCTCTCTCTCCCTCACTTACTTTCATTCTCCTTTTCTCCAGAATACTCCAGATGTGCACCATTGCTCTGATCATCATCTGCTGATCACAAGTTCCTATTCAAGTAGTTGGAAATTTACTGAGACGGTACGATATCTGTACAACCTACTATCGATATCGATATTTCTTAGAGGAGACAGTGTTAATTACCATGTAACAGTGCTATATTCAGCTGTTTGATTGTGGAGTTTACTACAATGTTTAAAAAAAAAAAAAACTAGACATATAGCATCACTTAATCTTCAATAGTGTAGAAAGTGTTTCAATCAAAGCAAAAAACAGTCAAGTCACTCGAAAATAATATATAACTGGTATAAACTCTAAAAGGTTTATCACGATATTGCAATGTGATACATCACCACACCTCTATTTACAACCAAACCGTTCCAACTTGTACTCAAAGGCTGGCAAGCTTTAAGCTGGAAGCCTTCAAATACATAAACGCTCCTTATCTTCTTTACAACTTCCACAGAAGTCAATAAATTACTCATCTGTCACCCGAAAAAGCAATCATGAGTTGAGCAAAAAGATAGCAGCTTCTGCTGAAGTCATTGTGCACAGTAGCATTAACCCCTGAACTTTCACTCCCACAGCGTGACTCCGAGTGCAATCACGTTCTCTTGCCTCATCGCATTGCCGTTCTGGTCTCAGGATGAGGCCGGACGAGAACCTCCACAGCTGCTTAATCCTGGATATCGGTTGAAACGGCGAGCAGGAACTGCGTTTGCCACTAGCTAGGAATCGCCTCTCGCCAATTAGCAGGTACCAGCTGCACTTCCTCGCCATGGCGGTGGATACAGTGGAGCTAACCTGCCACGATTACAGTGTCTACTTCAAAGCCGAGAGGAGTTAAATAAGAAGCATGGCCTTAGGATATGCATTTGAACTTCAATAATCAGATTCACTGTTCAAAGTGTGTATGAGGGAGAGTAGGCATGGGAGAATATAAGAAAAAAGGCATCCACACATGTACAGGCATGTGCTACATAGCAGAGATAAAACAGGTTCAAGTTCATCTTAGTGGACATCCAACAAGATCAAGATCACACAAGAAAAAGAAGAAAAAAAAAAAAAAAATATATATATATATATATATATA
>CM075019.1:3522163-3544759 GCA_037576675.1 Pangasius sanitwongsei
TATATATATATATATATATATATATATATAAAAAATTCTGTATAAAATGCATATAATGCTGTACTCTCTTTTCCATACAAATTACAAGGTGCATTATGGGTATTCTGTACCAGCTAGTTTGTACACTAGCCTAACAGAGGCATGGATTTTCTCCACTATTACTCCAAAAGATGCATGCTGTAAATAAGTTTTTTTTCCCTTTCTTAAACCATCAAACTAAAATCACTGATCTGAGAAACTCCATGTTCAATGATGTCCAAAACTAAAAGTCTTTCTCCTTCGTCTTCAGAGTGTCACAGCAAAAACATGGACAGTCTGATATTAATGGTTATTCCATTACAGACTGCAGAAATCATTTCAGATTTGCCAGCAACTGATTCCAAGGGCCAAAGTTAAAGTCATCAGTGGCACGACCCCAACTAGCAGCATTGCTTCCTCTACACTTCACACATGGCAGGAGCTGAAAACAACACCAGGCATGTAACACGGGGATTGATTTCCTAACGTGCTTTCCTAAAGTAACTGGACCAAGGACAGTGAGTACCCTCTGAGTCAGCCTTGGCAGGGATCCTTAAAGAATCTTTGGAAAATTCTATTCCTGTTCATCACCAACACTAGACTCAAGACCAGATCATATATTGTGATAAAGAAAGCTGAAATGGTTATAACGTATTTTACTGTACACACCAAGAGAAATTCAGAACAATGCATTGTTTTAAGCTACTGAATGTTCTGTGCAATAAGACCACAATTTCACGATATGTTAACATCATAATACACTTGAGTAGTGTGGTTATGGTCAGAAGTCAAAGCTTTTAAAATAATCAAACATAGGGTGGTGTGGTGAGGCCCAACACAAAGCAGAGTTACTGTTACCACTCCCAAGTTGGTTATTTTCATATAATAGAATGTAGTGGTGTGTTTTATTCATTTATGCAACACTTTCCTAATGATTACAATTGTGTTATTTATTAAAGAATGTTTACTTTTTATGTTGTGGAACATCTGTCACAGATAATTGATATGCACTTCAATAAATTCAATTCAATACAATTTTTCTGGATTGTGCTGGATTGTTTAGAGAAATCATGCAGACTAACAAGCTAGAGGTGACAGTGGCAAGGGAATACTCCCTGAGACAACATGACAAAGAAATCTTGAAAGAAACCAAACTCAAAAGGGAACCCATCCTCTTCTGGGTAACCAGATATTGGAACCAAAGTCTTGGGTTGGACGTTAAAATCTTTCCAACCAATCATTTCATTTCCCTAATTTAAATGATTAATTTCCCTAATGCGCATCAAATTTTTAAGGTTTGTTGTACATAACAAATACAAATTAATAAAACATGGACAATACGGTTCCACAGTTTCAGTGCTAAATTATTAGCTAACCTAACACTTAACGCAGTATGACTCAATATCATACTGAGAGCTAAAAGGTGATACTTTTAGCAAGTTTTCTTGTAATTACTTGTAATAACTGGTCTGCTGTGGTGTTATGTCATTTATTGTAGCTTTCTTTAAAAAAAAAAAGCATTAATGACCAGATATGAACATACCAAAAGTTATATTGAGTTATACATGAATTTTTATAAAGTTCCAGCAAAGCTCAAGAGACATTTTAGAATAAAAGTTGAAAAAGTTAAATCAAAACTAGTGTCTAAAAACAAAACTAAACTCAACTTTTAGCTAAAATGTGTGTTTGTGTTAGCTGTCTTAATACTCGATTAAGTAATCTTATAGGTGTTGTTTTTACGGCTTTTTGTACGAATATGAGGTATCAACATGATTTAGTTAGCCAAACTATTGTTTGTTAACATACCCTGCAACAAACTAGTTTGCTAACAGTGAAAAACTGGGTAACAGATTAGCTTGCAGCTAGCTTGGCCACATTACATACAAATTATATCAAAATAGCTATGTATAAATATAACTAAATTTAAAAGATACGTTGGGAAATGTGATGGAAAACATCATCTAGAGACATATTATAGATGTTTTACTCAATTTTTCAGTGAGTATAAGGTACAAAAAAGGTGATTTAATCAGCCAAAGCCTTGTTAGTCAACACACACTTGTAACAAACTAGTTAGCTAACAGTGGGTATAACTGGGTGGCATGTTAAAATTATGTATATGATAAATATAATAAAACTCTGAAAAATATGGCTGTATGTTTTTTTTTAGCTAAGTTGTTAGCCTAAAAATATACTGTAATTCATTTCATGTATTTTGATCATCTCTCAGTGTAATATATTACACTAAAGGTTAAAATGTGATCCTAAATAATTCTAAAAGCCCTTTTATTAAATAAATAATGTAATAATTGATCTAATGTGGGGATATTTGGTATTTAATGTAGCTTCTTTGACAAAGTAGCTGCAACAATAACCGTTATACACAAAACAGAAAAAAACCGTTATACTGAGGTGCACGTGAATTTTTTTCCAGTTCTCACGAGACATTCTGAGAATACCGTTTGCAGTCAAAGTTAAATCAAAACAGTTGTTTAAAATAAATATTTTTTTCTAAAATGTGAGGGGAAAGAAATTGAGAGACAAGTTATTAAGGTTTTTCTGGTGAGTATAAAGCAGTAAAAGGTGAGTTATTCCCTAAAAAAAACCACACAAAAAAACAAAAACGTACATTTGTAACAAAATAGTTAACTCAAATAAACTAGTGCTAGCTTGTGGTTAGCTTGGCGGACTTTTTAACCCAGGGCTCACTCATGAAACCGACAAGCACTGGATATGAATGGATATGGCCAGGTGTGCCTCTGAGGTTAAATAAATGAGGTTTAAAGAGAGTTTGTTGCTTTCAGTAATTTGTTTATAATAAACAGTACAGCAGAGTAGCAGTGTTTAGTCTCAGGTGAATGGGCTCGCGCACTAGCCAACAAATGCGTGGAAACAAGTGAACGCTTCATAAGAAGTTAACGGTTAAAACAAACAAACAAAAAAAAACAAAAACAAAAACAAAACTGAAACCTTAAAAAAAAAACTGAATGAAACGTTCAACGAAACACGGCCATAAAACCTTCGCTTCATGTGCATGGCTTGAAATCCCGGATCCCGCGGTTTGCACTGTAGTGAATAGAGGGAAAAGTTCCCAGAGCCTCAACTTGTCTTCATTCAGCAGTCTGATCTGCACCAAACTCACCGTTAGATCACATTTCTGCAGTACTACATTACACCGATCCCAGATCCCGAGTCTCCCCGCACATCTACAGTTTGCTGAATGAATCTGGTGATGTTTATCTAACAAATCTGATCAAGCAGGGGAAAAAAAAATCTCTACCGAGGAGGCGATGTCTAAGATCCCTTCTGTTTGCCTGCTTTGGATGTGATTATAGTCACAGAATTCGTATTTCATTTCTCAACTAACCCATGTTCAAAAAGTGCTAAACATCACAAATATCTAAGAAAAAAAAAAAGAAAGAAAGAAAGCAAGCAAGCAAGCGATTTTCCCCCAGCGTCATGCCCTTCCTCACAGCTGGAAGCCCGGGATTTGATGCACCATTGTTTTGCTTGGATTGCTCTGCTTCAAATCTATCTTTTTTTCCCAAATCAAACTTAAACTCTGAAAGCTGGTGTGTTAAATCTCTGCTCGTCCATCTGTTTCATTTTCTAAGCATCCCGGAGTCTCCTTACCTGAAACAAGAAGGTACTCCAGCTCGGCTCCATTGCCACACTTTAAAAAAAATCTGCTGGAAAACCTACAAGAAATCTACAACAAAGCAGCTCAACATGGCAGCTGCTACAACTTCCTGTAACCCCAGGGCCGAACCATTTCTCAGAGTTACAGGGGGGAGCGCGGGGTTATAACACCATGGAAGTTGTGCGTGGGTGAAAAATATCTAAACAGTGTTTTAGAATACAGTGTGTCAAATGTTATACCAAAATAGTATTTTTTAAAATATATTTTAATTAGTCTGATGTGATGAAATATTGACTTTTATTGCTTAGAGACACCCCTTTTCTCACAGTGCGTGATACTTTCTGGGACGTTAGAGAAAAAAAAAGGCAAGAAGTTGATCAATTGCACTGAGCTGTCGTGAGATGGTTTTAATGCGTATGATATGATGCTTTATCTTTTGTAATGTTTTTTTTTTTTCTTGTTGAAATCAAATTCGCGGATTTTTCCAGCTTATTTATATAGAAACTGACTACGATGCAATTCAAGAATGATGGTCCCTTTTACTTCATGTGTTTTTATCAGTCTTCCATTTTCCTGTCCAATGTTCTTGTGCAAGTGTGGAAAGTGTGAAAGAAAAAAAAATTTAAGGGCACTCATTTCCAGACATCAAAGAAAGAAACAAACAAAAGTCTAAAACTGTTTTTTAAAAAAATTGGAAAAAGTATGGATATTCAGTTATCATAGTAATACACACTTAAAACACTAAGGTTTTGAGCTGTTCTTTTTTTTTTTTTTTTTTTTTTTTGTTCTCCTTGTTTTGTTCTCTAACACAGCCTGAGCAAGAAAACATAAATGTTCTGGAAAATCAATCTTAAAATCAACACTGAGCTTCGAAAAGAGCATCTGGAAATGAAATGGAAGCTTACAAAAACACACTCCCACTCACTTTCAGTAACTACTTTATCCTGGTCAGGGTTGCAGTGGATCCACAGCTTATACTGGAAACACCGGGCGTGAAGTGGGAGAATTCTCCCTGGATAGGACCCCAGACCGTCACAAAGCACCATGCACACATTCACACACTCAATCACACCTAGGGGCAATTTATCATAGCCAATCCATCTACGTGTTTTTAAGTAGCCTATCCAATTACAGGTTTTTGGGAGGTACGAGGAAATCGGAGAGCGCAGAGAAACCCCACACGGACAAAGGGAAAACATGAAACTCTGCACAAACCGTTAACCCGAGCTCAGGATCAAACCAGGGACTCTGGAGCTGTGAGGTGGCAACGCTACCTGCCGTACCACTAAAACATACTAAAATGGTTGGTGTCCAAAATCTGCTTCTTTGCCAGATCCCCATGAAGCTTATCACCACCAGCTTGCATAATGCAAGCTGCATGCCGGCACTGCAAACTTTTCTGAAATAGCTGAAACCTAGTATAATAGACTGATGTTATATGTAGACTTACAGTGTTTTCTTGATATAAATATAGATTTTTTTTACATTTAAGAAACTCTAAAGATAATTTAGTGCAATCAAACGGCAACTATGGGTGGATAAGGCAGGTGGCACTGTATCATGTGTCTGCTTTTTGTGTAGGTAAGAATCTAAAATCTAAATCTAAAATTAATTAATTAATTAATAATAATAATAAAAAATAATAATTGTCTCAGTACAATTTTAGAAAATGTTTACAATTTTATTTTAACTCCTGTAAATAAACAGTCTCATTGGTTAAGGATCTCTGCCTGTACCTCAGTGGTTAAGAACCTATGACTGTACATCAGTGGCTAGGGACCTGGGACTGTGCCTTAGTGGCTACGGATGTGAGACTGTGGTAGCTCAGTAGTTAAGGACCTGTGACTGTGGTGGCTCAGTGGCTAAGGATCTGTGACTGTGGTAGGTTAGTATTTAAGGACCTGCGACTGTGTTAGCTCAGTGGATAAGGACCTGGGACTGTACCTTAGTAGCTAAGGATCTCTGACTGTTAGCTCAGTAGTTAAGGACCTTTGACTGTGGTGGCTCAGTGGCTAATGATCTATGACTGTGGTAGGTTAGTAGTTAAGGACCTGTGACTGTGGTAGGTTAGTAGTTAAGGACCTGTGACTGTGGTAGGTCAGTAGTTAAGGACCTGTGACTGTGGTAGGTCAGTAGTTAAGGACCTGTGACTGTGGTAGGTCAGTAGTTAAAGACCTGTGACTGTGGTAGGTCAGTAGTTAAAGACCTGTGACTGTGGTAGGTCAGTGGTTGAAGACCTTCACTTGTGTTAGATCAGTGGATAAGGATCTGTGACTGTGGCACATCAGTGGTTAAGGATCTGCGACTGTGGTAGGTCAGTGGTTAAGGACCTTTGCTTGTGGTAGGTCAGTGGTTAAGGCCCTGTGGTACCACATTTCCATCTTTTCAAGTGTGAGAAGTGCTATCAGAATATCAAAAGACAACTATTTCTTGTCTGTAAAGAAACATTGAAAAGCCTAGGACATGAGAGTCATTCAGTGGTATGTCACAGTAGTACTACTGTTAATTCTACAGCTATTTGTAATTGCTCTAGATAAAATACAATGAAAATAGAATAAAACCCTATCACCATTCACCTATCACCCCCGAAACTAAAATTTATATCTTATTAAGGTGAAAATGTGAATTTGTGGGATTCATTGAAAAATGACCTCAAAATATAAAACCCCATAATCTGTAAAACACTGTGAAGTTAACATAATGCAAAAAATGGCTTTGATATTAATCTTGATATTGATTGATATTACATTATGTTTAATGGGTGATTCATAATTAATATATATATATACCACTTCTGTAATTATTTATTATATTCAGTCAGAACAAGTATATAAATCAGGTGTCTTCAATATTATACCCAAAGGCCCAGTGTGGCTGCAGGTTTTTATTCCAACCAAGCAGGAGCCACCCCTGATTCCACTAGTTTAATGTGTTCACCTTAGTCTCCAATCAACTATCAAGCGTGCCTCCATTGTGGCTGTAATGAAAACCTGTAGCCACACTGGCCCTTTGCGGATAAGACTGAAAACCCTTGAAATAAATTATAACACCTAGTGCGCTTTATCCACTACTTTGTCTTGCACACGCTACGTTATGTCAGTAGAGGGCGCTGTGCACATACTAATGATGAGACGGTTAAAAAAAAAAAAAAGACCTGAGCTGTGTATAATCCTATAGAAGGGCACAGTGTTTCCAGCTGGACAGACACTGGTGGAAAGTGGAACTGTACTGTGCCCTAAAGTTAATTTTTAAATGTGTCTTTTAGTCTAGAAAAGGAATATCACGATGCCTGGATTACAGAAACTACTGAAGGCACTTGAAGCAGGGGTGGAAATGCAGCTGCAAAACCATGCAGTGGACACTGGATAAAAACATGTCATACACAAATATAGGTTTTTCTTAAGCAGTCACATTTTTCATAGATGCTTAGAAAACTGCAGAAGTATTTTATTGCACATGTGGAAGTTTTCTTTTGTCGTTGTTGTTAAAACCCAACCCACTTTTAATTTCACATATTATGAGTCTTCAGTAATGTATAGCTCTAGCTAGCAGCGTGAGCACAGTGTTAATTTTCCTTTAATAAATGAACCCCCACTGGTGTAGTATACTTATAGGGGAACAAAAGGTCAACTGAAGGGTCTTCAGTTGCTCCTATGGGGGAACTCTTAAAATGTCTTAAAATGTCAGACGGGGTTCCAAGCTAGAACCTTTGTAGGAAGCTGTACAAAGAACCATTTGAAAAGCCCTTGAAGAGCCCTATTTTCTAAAAGTGTAGTCAGGATAGCATATCAGACCAAGTAGAGACTAATCATTTAAGGAAACTGTTGACCGAGGTCATGATGATTAATTTAAGTAAAAAGTTACTGAATTGAAGGGCGGTTCATTTGTCCCTAATTATATGAATATTTTAAATGATATGAGAGATGATTAGGATTATTCATTTAGGGACGATTACTGATTTGGGGGAACAGAGTAATTATTTGGGAGAAAAAAGTTAATAAAATATTAACATTTTACCTGTTTTTCAACTGTTACTTAAAGGATACATATTTTTAGAGAAAATAGGATGCATTTAAGGACACAGCATTCACTCATTTAGAACCGATTTATATTTATAGAAATGATAGGGTATAATTAATAAATTGAGGAAATAAATTACACGCGCGTGGCCACATGGGTGGCACAGGGTGGCATCTTCCACTATTATGTTATTATGTGCCAGTCATTTTACACCAAGGAGTAAATAAAGCGGCCAGCAGGGGTCCGAGCACTCAGTGCGCCCTCCCTACAGTTAAACCCTCAGAAGTGTGTTCATGCTACTAGGTGTAAAAGCTCTGAAGCCGCTTCAGAGCAACGCACACTCCCGCACACACGCACGCACGCACCCTCACAGGCGCGCGCGCAGGTACGCGCATTCTGTCCTCTTTCTATCGGAGCGGTGAGTCCTTCTTAATGTTTCCTTCGCACTTTTTAGGGCTAACATGTTCAAGGTGTCAGGTGCTAGATTTGGTCTAATGGGTGAGAGCATTAGAGAAATCATTATGCGCGAGCTTTGGACTGTCACGAGTTTAATAACTATATAAAGAAATGCGACAGTAAAGAAGGTGCGGTAAAGACTGTCCTACATGAGATTCATCTATATGTAGTTTGCGTTCTTAGGTTCTAATAAAGTATTTGGTGTAACATTATTTAGCATTTTGCACTGAACTTTCGTTAATCCCAGAGGCGTTAAACTACTTCCGGAAGTGCACCTATAGACTTTCGTGCTGGAGTTCTTATTTAAATCGGTTATACATCAGAGTCAGATTTTTTGCTTTGTTTTCGCCTCATATGGATGACCGTTCTGCAGTTATTCCCCACAAGATATAATAATTATAGAATTTGAAACCTAAAATATAAATTCGCCCTCGTAGGCTACCTGTCATTAAAGGTAAGCGTCAGCCTATGGGAATGCGCAACGTCACACAGTGGGTGGTTTTTTTTTTACCAGCACATTGTCTCATGGATTTGCGCGTGCAATGTTTGTTTGGAGACTTGGGAAAATGTGACCGCTTAATTGTACCCGAGTTATGTTTATTAGCTGTGATGCAGATTTTAACGCTTTATACCTGAACTGTTTTGTATTTGAACTTGATTCTCGTCTCTGCTGTTCCACTTCTTTCCCTCCCCAAGACTGTTCCAGCTCCTCTGGATGCCTTGTCAAAGGATGGAGGTTGTATTAAATGTGACTGAAATACAGCTCTGACGTTTTTTGCCTAAGAACAGCACGGTTGGTTTGGTGGAGCTTGAAGTCTGCAGCCAAACATGTTCAACCTGATCAAAAAAGACAAGGAGAAGGATGGGGCGAGGAAGGAGAAAAAAGAGAAGAAGGACAAAAAAGAGAGAATGTCCCAGGCTGAGCTGAAGAGTCTGGAGGAGGTAGGCATGCGACGGGGGTTCTTCAGCCTACAGCGTGGTGGTTCAAAGAGAGAATCCAGGGCCAAGTTGGAAATCTCTGACCCTATTCCAATCCAAGTGGTCAGCAACCCAGAGCTCACCTTGATGGACGTGAGTTCAGAGAGGATCAACAACAGAAGCAGCATGCTCCTGGATGTGGGCCGTATAAGCACCGCTAGCTCCAGTGACACCATTAAAGGGGAGGCTATGCAGGACGTTCAGAGGTCCCCCTTCAGAGAGCATGCCTCTAGACCTGGATCCCTGACAAAGCAGGACTCCCCAGTGGTGAAGCTTATAAAACGCTTATCCTTCTCTCAGAAGAGCAAAGAGGAGAGTCCTTCAGAAGGCTCGGTTCCATCAGGGCCAAACTCGGCAGCTCCTTCTCCACAAGTGGAGCCCAAGGTCTCTCATCATGTGCCCAGATACATCTCCCACCGACGTGCCCCACTCAGGCAGGTCCAGATACCCTTATTAGTGGAGAAGATGTTTCCGGCAGACTTGTGTCTACCTGCTGTCGTGCCTCCTGAGGTCTCTGAGCCCAGAGAGCTGGAACTCCAGCGGCGCAACACGGGAGACTTTGGCTTCTCCCTACGGCGCACCACCATGCTGGACCAAAAACCAGATGGCTCTGTCTACCGGCGTGTGGTCCACTTTGCTGAGCCTGGTGCTGGCAACAAGGATGTGACCCTGGGCCTGGTGCCAGGAGACCGCCTGGTGGAGATCAATGGGATGAACGTAGAGAATAAGAACAGGGACGAGATCGTGGAGATGATCCGCCAGTCAGGAGAGACTGTCCGTCTGAAGGTGCAGCCCATTGTGGAGCTGAGTGAGCTTAGCCGATGTTGGTTAAAAAACAGCGCAGGAGTACGTGGTGAGGCCTATGAGGTAAGAAAATGTCTACTTCCTGTATTATTTTAAAGATGGAACCCTCCGTGGCTTGATGTCTTTTGACATTTGAGACTTTTCTTATTTGTGTCATAGTGTAGTGTTGGTGCCTTACAGTTCCACAGTCTGAGGGTCAACCCTAAGGTCCAGTTACCTTCTTTGTGACGTGTTGGTGTTCGAGTGTGTTTCCTACAACTGCTCTAGATAGATTGGCTACTCTAAAATGCACCTAGGTGTGAACGAGTGTGTCATGATTTGGACTGGCCTTGCATCCCATCCAGGGTGTGTTCCTGCATTGCACCCTGTGATGCCAGAGTAGGTCTTTGATTCACCAGTTACTGAAGCTGAATGATTGAATAAGTGTCCTGTGACTTTCATGTTGTTTTAGTTTTACTATTCAGTGGTTTGTTTCTTTTCTGACTTTGCCTCTTACCATGTCTGACATTTGATTATAATCTGTTTTTGCCGAAATAGTAAGATGACTAAAAGTCATTCTATCACTTTGTTCCTCGCAGCACAGTTCAGGAGGAACTGCACTGTATTGTTTTACTTGTAAAAGAAGCTCAGAGCCAGGAATCAAGTTACAGTATAGCAATCTGTTTCATTTTTTTTGGTCCCCCATACAGATATGCCTTTGAAGAGATGTGTGTGCGGGTTGAGTGTTGTTGCATATGAATTCATGAAGCAATCGGAGGTGCGCTGTAGTTTGAGCGATCCTATGAGAGGAAGATGTTGAATTTTGTGGCAAGATTGACATCAAAAAAGGCCTTTGTTAGTCTGGAGTGCTGTTCATGATATCATAAGTGTTGAGTTTCAGTGAGGCAATGCAGATGCACCTGAAGGAATTAACCCTTCCCCTGCACAATCTCTGTGATCTTTACGATTTTACACACTTACCTGGTCACGTCTGGATGATTTAAGGTGCAACTGTGCATACTGACACAAGTAGGACAGCATGGTCCTCTAAACTGCTCTGTCTGAAAGTGTGTGCAGTTAACGTGTAATTTGTGGTATCATCAAGCAAAAGTAAAAAGGCTATATACCACACTTGATATTTTATACCTTCCTTTACCGCCTTATTCCCCTGTTACACTGTGGCACTGTTTCACATTGCATTCTGGTCCAGCAAGAAGGCTGACCCAGTTTAAATATCTGGGCTGCTCTGTTTGTCTTGCTTTCTCACTCAAATTCTAACTCTTCCAAGCAGGTAGATCCCTGTCTGTGGCACTGTAACAATGCTAAATTGGAGGAAATTGTGGCTAGAAGAATGTAACATGAGACTGAAAGTGAAGGTGGCCTCAGACTTGAGGAAGTAAAAGCCAAGACCTTGATGTAGAACTAGATATGAAAGTACATATGTTTAAAGTTACTCCATAACTGTGTGTAGCTGTGTCCCAACACTCATTTGCCATTTTTATCAGGTACAGGTATGATGTAGGTCACTCTGTAGATACACAGTTGCTGACTGTAGCCCATTTATTGCACGTTTTAACCTCATGATTGTTATTAATGAACCAACCCTTGATGTATATATGTATACATGATTTTAATTTAACAATAGGCATTGCTAATACCTAAATACACTATGTAGCCAAAAGTATGTGGACACCTGGCCATCACACTCATGTCCTTGTTCAACATCCAATTACAACCAGTGGGCATTAATATGGAGCTGCCACATATGGGTGTGATGGTCAGGTGTCCCCAAACTTTAGGCCATATAGTGTGTCATTTGTCATATTTTGTACAAAGAATATTATCAATGCATATAAACCACAATTAATGTAGAACATATAAAACTGCCGGTCTCTGTGATTCATATATAAATATAGAGTTCACTTCAAAGCAGACCGAGACCACTTTGCTTGGACGCTTGCAGACCAGTTGTTTTGGTCCACACTGAGTGTGATAGCCATGTTCTCATCTACACCAAGGGAGAAATCCCCCAGAATTCGATTCATACGTTCAACACGCTGCAAACCTTAAAGCACCATGAGCACTGGAGTATATAGACTGTAGATATTCTCTCAGAAGATCAGAACGAATGTCTGATGCTTAGATGTTTTTAATCCTTTACATGGATGAAACGTCAATAATCACTCCAGGAGGACTTTAAAATGCACATAGAATGTGTGTATGTGGTGTGTAATGGGGGTTGTTCAGTTCCTTGTGTGGACTGAAAGTTTACCTTCACACAATGTAAGGAATGCAGCTGTAGAATTAGGTGTGGTAAGATTGCAGGGTGAATGGAGTGCTAGTTAAAGATCTGATGGTGGCACTTTGGCCTGTCACTTTGTTTCACAATTACATGGTTGCGTGCTTCGTCACTGCTGAGACCAGTTGCATGGAAATAAATGCTGCCTTTCCTCATAGAAAAGCAGTTTGGTGATATACCGTCGGTCATCAATGATCTGGGTGCGGTTGCTGTATGCTAAATACCTCAGAGTCTGTTTTTGGTATAAGATGCTAGGAGATTCTCACCTGATAAGGTTAGTTAGTAACGTGATATTATCTCTCATGTTCTTTCCAAATATATTGCAAATGTTAGATGGAGTTAGTGCTCACAGATCATTTCATTTTATCATCAATCGCCATCATTTTCCACATGTATCTCCAGAACTGAGGCTGACATTAGCTGGTGAACAGAGCTCACTCTGATTAGAATAAATGTAATAAAATGAATACAATTTTTTTTTTTTATTCTAGCCTCTCTCAGGACGACCGGTTTGTCTTTATTTTTATTGATTTATTACCCATACAGTAGAAATCACCTTCTGTGTGTGTGTGTGTGTGTGGAGGATGAATTAATTAAGTTATTATTAATTATGTAATTGATTCTTATTAATTTAATTCTGTAAATTGTATAGTAATAAGTTTATAAGTTAGAGCAATTGATTATAAATATCATAATCATTTTTATCAATATTAAAATATTTAAATGAAATATTTTTCACAATTCAATTGTAATGTTTAATCAATTAGTGCAATTGATTATAAATATTATTATTTTTTATTATTATTATTGAAATATTTTTTATATTTTTTATTTTATAACAAAATAAAATAAGATAAAATGCATTTGAGTTAGTTAATTTGTTTGTTTTAGTTAAATTTTTTAAATGTGTCCCTTCCAAAAAAAAAAAAAAAAAAGCTTCCTACAGCTACCTGCTTGGGAGGTTGAAGGCTAACACATCATATCACAGGGCAGTGTAACACACCCAGAGAAAAACGCTGTCTGCCTTCTTTCACATACCTGAGCTCTTACCTGATTACCTAGTGTTGCTGTGATTGACAGAGGAGAGAGTGTATGTCTCGCCCACCAAGAAAGCACGTGCAGTTTTGCTCTCTTGACTCCCGGCCATGGATGGCTGTGGCGTCACTGGGATTCATGGCGTCACATGGCGTCACATGGCGTCAACTCATGATTTCCTGATTATACAGCAAGTGCTTTTCTGCTGCAGTATATGAAGTACTATATAAATAAAAGATGATGATAATGATGATTATCATCTATGTGGAATGCTATTGACCTGCTCGTGTTTCATCGTCCCTCAGGTCAGTGCACTAATTTTTCCACATAGATGGAAGTGGCGATAAAGGCCCAGTCCATGTTTAGCTTGTGGCCTTTCACAGTTCACTTGTTTAGGCAGCACTAGCTCCCAGCGGTGTGTTTTTAGTGTCTAGAGAGCTGTGATCTGAGGGATTTAGATCAAAATATGTTACAGGAGCAGGCCTCTTGGGTCAAAGGCCTTGGCGTTTTAGCTGTGCTTAGAGAATAGATGGACTCAAACAGAAGGGCAGATAGTGAAACACTTCTGAATTGAGCTTAAGATTGAGTTGAATTTGAGACGTTTAATAGCATTTGATAGCAACTTCACCCTCCTCATGGTCCGCTGTAGGAAAGCACCACCTCATTGGCCTTGTAACTGTCCCAGATTCAGTCGTAGTGCACGACTGAGAATATGATAGCATTTGGGATTGACCTAGAAGCAATAGGACTATAAAAAGATCCAGCGATTTATAAATCTAGATCATGCATCGTAGCAGCTGTGGTCTATTTTGTGAGATTTGGGATGCTAATAAAGTGTCAGTTTGTGCATTTTTAGCAAACTGGTTCAGAACATTTAGTCTGAGAGCACAGGAAATGGGCCTGTTCAACCAAAGTGCCACAAAAACTCGAGGCAAAACTGTCAGCTTGTGAATTCTCTGTCATTCCTAAACTTGCCCTTTATCATCGCCAAACTGGACATGCAGGTTTTCAGGTTTCCACCTATATGAGCGTGTGCAGCGAGGACTCCGGCACATTTTATCTTCCATTCATGCTTTGCGCTTAGGTCAAATTCCAGTTCTTCAGTGCCACACCCAGCTTAGCCTTGCAAAAACTGAGTGGAGTGATGATTGAGATAGCTGACTACCACTGAATTAGACATCTCTAATCATAGACTTCATGTCTGTGCGTTTGTGGTTGTTTTTTTTTTTTTTTTTTTTTTTTTTTTTTTTTCGTGGCTTATATATCAGGAAAGGACTCTATAGGGTTTTCTATAGCTCACCTTGTGGACCTCTGATTCTTTCAGAACTCTTGGTTTTGTATTTATTTCTTCGTCCTATTATATGAGGCAATTTAAGAAATGTCCAAACTCCTAGAATGCATATATTCCTGCTGAGGCAAAAGGGCAAAATTTTCACTGTACAAGGGAAAAAAAACACTAAAAAACTTGACAAGACTTCTGGGTTGTTTTGTTTTTCCAAGAGTACACATGGTGCAGTGAACTCTTGGTGGCTAAATCTTGCTTTCTACTGTACGATTTTCAGCCCAATTTTGCTATCACAGACAAATATCGCACACTGTAAAAGAATTCTTTGTTCATTAGTTGAGACTGAAGGCGTAATGGGACGTGCTCACCAGCGGACTATTTACTGCGACCAAAGACAGTCCACAGCAAAGTTCTGGCAGTGTCGGGATTTTTAAAATTAAAATCTCATCAAAAAAGAGTACAAGCGCTGCTACGATGCTCATCTAAAATCAACCAATGAAATCTTGATTTTGTCCTAAGGGTGTGCAAAAATTTGCACTTGTCCCTTCAGTATAGGCAACATACACCTGGGCGTCACCTTTGTTCTGGCGTGTGTCCGGTTTAGCTGAGTGTGTTGATGTTATGCAGAGCACTGTTTTGCTAGACGTTAATTATTCTATTATGTCCTGCGATTGGATTGGTGTCTCATCCAGGGTGGATTCCTGTGCCACACCCAGTGTTCCTGGGATAGGCTTGAGATCCAAGCGACCAGAATAAGATGATTTAATGAATATCTACAATAAAGGATACAATAACACTAGGTTAAAACTTTTATTTTTGTCTCCAGTTGCTTGCTTTTTCAGTGGTTTTCCAGTCAGTTTTGGAGGCGCTCTATCATGGCCAGTCATTGTCCTCTGACTGTTCCTCAATCATTATTTTGTCAATGCCTCCATTAATTACATTTTTGGATTGGAATTGATTATATAACAGGCCATCTTGGCGGCACACCAGCTGCCAAATGCATGAAGTGTCTGTCTGGCTGGAACAGCGCCATCCACTCCGCTCGAGTCCAAGTCACCCCGGTCGCTCTCCCCCTTCACATCATTCTCACTTCATCTTCCTCTTTCGCAAGCTGTCACTCAGCTTCCTGCCATGGCGCTGTTACTGACTGTCAGTGTGCCAGCCGTGGATGTGAGCGGTAGAACAAAACTCAGCCCTGTTTAGTGTTGGCTGGTTTTCCCTCTCACCACAGGACCAGGAAGTGAGTCCAGTTGTGGTTACTGGTTTACCACATAGACGAAGGGCACATGATGGTGAACATGGCTCTCCTGTGGATAGTGGAAGAAGAGCTTTGGTTCAAATCCTACGACTATCACTTTGATTGCATTCTGTGTCATTTTGTTTTAAAGAATTGTCTTTTAAACTAATTAAAATATAATCTAAATGTTTAATTAGTGTGCTGGGCAAATCGATCAGATCTTTGTTTTTCTTGATGATATCGAAGCACTTTTTTTTAAATCCATGTTGTGTCAGGTTCACTGAGTTGACTCTCAAAGATACAGTTGTGCTCACTGGTGTGAATCTAAGCAGAAATTTCAGTTCCTTTTAAAACAACAAATGCAGACTGTTTAAATAACAAATTACATCGTAGCAAAAAAAGAAAAGTTGTATAGTGGTATACATATCTAACATCTGTCTAAATGCCACAATACCATGATTTATGTGGGAAATCATTTCCAGTGCCGTTTACTCATAAAACATTTGAACTTGAGTAGGCTGATTAACATAATTATATATATAATAATCACATAATCGCAGTTATACAGTTGAGGTCAAAAGTTTACATCCCCATTTCAGAATCTGCAAAATGTTAATTATTTTACCAAAATAAGAGGGATCATACAAAATGCATGTTATTGTTTATTAAGTGCTGACCTGAATAAGATATTTCACATATAGTCCACAAGATAAAAAAAATAATAAAAAAGTGAATTTTTATTTAAGTGAAAACTTTTTGAATTTGAAGATGAGGGTAAATTTAACTTATTTTGTCTCCTGGGAAACATGTAACTATCTTCTGTAGCCTCTGAAGGGCAGTACTAAATGAAAAAATATGATACATGGTTTTTCCTTCTGGAGCATCAGAGAGCGTTTGAACCTTCTGTAATAGTTGCATATGAGTCCCTCACTTGTCCTCAGTGTGAAAAAGATGGATCTCAAAATCACACAGTCATTGTTGGAAAGGGTTCAAATACACAGAAATGCTGGAAAACCAAAGAATTTGTGGGACATGAAGGATTTTTCTGAAGAACAGCAGGCAGTTCAACTGTTCAGGACAAACAAGGGACTCATGAACAACTCACTAAACATAAAAACACAGCTGTGGATCATTCAGGTAACAACACAGTGTTAAGAATCAAGTGGATGTAAACTTTTGAATGGGGTCATTTTTATAAATGCAACTATTGTTTTCTCTTGTGGACTATATGTAAACATCTTTTATGTGAAATATCTTATTCAGGTCAGCACTAAATAAACAATAACATGCATTTTGTATGATCCCTCTTATTTTGGTAAAATAATTAACATTTTGCAGATTCTGAAAGGGGGATGTAAACTTTTGTCCTCAACTGTATCAGCTAATTGTGATTAATTGCTAGATTCTGCAATCGCATGATCATATCGTATTATTATTCTCATTCAAATGCTTTGATTCATGAACTATTTGAAACTCTTATAATGATTATACAGTTATATTTAGTGAAGTATTTAGTAACTATAAATAATGTGTGGTAGGTGACTACTACAGTACTACACAATAGTACATTATGTATTTGCAGATTTCTTGCAATTTGTTTATTGTCCAGTAATAACTTTTTGTGTATTTCATCAATAGGTTTTATATCTAAAGAATAAAATGACAGCATGGGGTGAAGCGGCCCAATGCAAAGCAGAATGGTTACCATGCGTCACGGATTCACTGTGCACATCATGGTTCCCACAGTGGCACGCGCCAAGATTGTGTTTTGGTTTTGTCTCCGCCCCCTGTTTTGTTACCTGATTGCGTGCACCTGTTTTGTGTTGGTTCTTGATTAGTTTGCGTAATGTTAATTAGTCTAATATTAATTAGTCTAATATCTCCCTGTTTCTGTATTTTCCATCCATGCATCCGCCAGAGATTTTCGTTAGCGCGATATCTCAAGAGCGTTTGTAGGATTTATATGGAATTATCATTATAACCAGCAGGAGATGAACTTAGATTTTGGAATCGATCATAACAGGGTCAAGGTCACAGCAAGGTCAAATATCTCAAATAGTTTTTCTTCAATAGCTTCTTTCCTGTTTGAAGTACATTTTAAGGGAATTTCACGCAGACAAATCAGTAGCAAGAAAGACTTGACTCGTTGGCGGCAGAGACATCCTTGATGACACCGTTGTTGTTGAGTTTGACTTGTTTCTCTCGAAGTTAATGAGACAAAGAATCACAAAGCACCAAGATCTCAGTTTTCCTATGGTGGAAAAGATAAAGTTACAGTTTTACCTTTGACTGTTACAAAGCACTGACACTGGAGACTCCTTTCATAAATGTTAAATAAACATCTTACAGAAAATGTAACCATATCAGTGAGCATGCTTTTTTTTTTTCCTTCATTTTTTTAACTAACTCATTTATTTGTTTATTATTAACCTTATATGTTTGAGAATTCAGTAGCATTGTGGAATAAAAAAAAATCAATCAATGATTATTTCCACAATCTGGTGCTCTCAAAATAACTAAGAGTCTTGGCTTTTGGCTTCTGGTTTCAAGTTTCTCCATGACGCTGTCTGCATGTTTACTCTACAAAACACTATGTGGATAAAATTTAAATGAAGATGTGTCACCACATGTTGCAGGAAAAGATGGAACAATCAATGAAAGTCATGCTAATCCATTTCCCTGTGGCATTCCAGCCTGTTTTGCATTTTGTATGTTCACCATCACACCTTTATTTTTGTGAGTTTTGCATCATTCAACATCATTTGTTTAAACACCCCAACACCATGTTTTGAATATTATAGCTATCTTTTTAACAATTGCTGTGTGTGGTCTGTGGGCATGTCAAGAAGGCTTAAGTTTATTCAGAGTGTCAGTCTTGTCTCTTTTTAAGGAAAACACACCTTTTACCTAGGGTCATATGAAACTGTGGATGTGCAGGAATGCACCGTGCAAGCAAGCCTAAACTCGCTCGGCCTATCTACGAGGCATGCTTGCTATATCTGGAGGCTGTTTGTGAATAATCACCAAAGAAAGACACCTGTTTAGTGTTATGTCTAACTGCAGGAGGAGCAGGAGGATGTGTTCAGAATTTGTGAACCTGTCACGGGAGGTCTGTAGCAAGATGTTGCAGGAAAAGCTTCCTTTAAAAAGTTGCTTTGTAATGGTTTGTAACTGAAGTATTGTATGCTTACTTTAATCTGCTCGTGTGAAATGTATGCAAATTTTAACAAGGGTCATGAGGTTATGTTTCATTCAGTGCCATACAGTCGTAAAGAAAAGTGCTTGCTTGAGTCAGATTTTACCTAAGCATCCATAATTCCACGGAAGTCTGTTTTTTCAGCACTTCTTCCACCCCTACCATCCACAAAAGCATAATCTTTGGCTTGTTTTAGCATCAATCAGAAGCGTTTGTTCATATAGCAGCTCCTAGAAATCCAGTATTTTGGAGAATTTTCCTCAAACACACACCTGATCCGCTTCATCAGCATCTTGACTCATGACGATTCCCTTTTATGCATGGCCTTGCGAGAACATTTCATCTCAATCCTTCAGAACCGAAAGGCTAAAGTTCTTATATTGCAGCAGATTTGATTGTATATTTCTCCGTCACTCTTGGTTTCATGAGCCGCAGCTTGCAGCTCAGTGTTGGCACAACATGTAATCAATCAAAGAAGCGTGCATGTTATCATTTCATCAAATCCGGTATTTAAACGGACCAATAAACTGCTACAGGTTAGTGGATTGTGTCCAATTTTATATGAAATAATTTGTTTAAAAAAAATAAAAAAAAAAGAGGTATGAATGCTAGCCCTGCCCCTAACACCAGGCTTAAAGGAGTGTTCTGGCATAAAACTAGAGTTTAATATATATTTTTTATCATGGTAAGTAATATTCTGTTGCACAGTGTTGTATCACTTGTCAGCATTTAAACAGAATTTATTTAAATTAATTTTGTATCGTTTTTCTTTCACACATTGATGTAGCGAAACTACAACCCCTAGCATGCCGTAGGTGAAGTCGTAATTCATGCACTGGCAATACTCTACTGTGATCGACCAGTCCAGACCCCTGAGCCCCTGAGTGATACGCCTCACTGTGATACGCCTCACTGAGATACGCCTCACTGTGATACGCCACTCGGACTCTCCTTAAACGCAAAGATGCCTCTTTTGCCCAAAAAGAAAAAAAGAAACGGCAAACCGGACTTTGTTTTCTAAAATGTCGTGCTGTTGGTTGTCAGAACTGGAAACTTGTTAGTCACTTTTCCACGCTAACAGAAGACGATTGCATTTACGGACAATTAGGAGCGATAGCAAAGGCTTGTTTTCATCCATGTAACTAGTAGTAAGATCGCTAGTAGGGTCACTAACACAAAGGTAGATAATCAGTCATTGCTAGCTAAGGTTATGGTAGCTAGTCGTGTTGTTGCTAGTTTTTCAAAGACCTATAGTTGCTGTTCATTTCATGCAATCAGAACTTCAGTGTTCAAAACAGTAAATCTCACCAAGGAGCCTGCCGCATCATGGCTGTAAGACACAAGGTCAAATTTATTTATTTATTTATTTATTTATTTATTTATTTATTTAGCCCCCAGAGTGTCTCTTTAACCTTCTAAACCTTTTGAGTTAGGTTGTGCAAGTTGTTATAGACCAAACATCTGACTTCTAATTTCAGTTCAAATTATTGAAGTACTTGTAAGTGTGGCTTGTTTTTAGTCTTTACTTGTTTAATTATACATTTTTATGCTGTATGACCAAAATTTCATGTTCATGTTTTTTTCAGCTCTATTAGTAATGCACTTACAGCTTTACAGGAAATTAAGTGTAGGGCAATATTTCAGACACAGGAACAGCCTCACTACACTATCCTTTCCTTTTTTGATAACCCTTTTTAATTCTAACCCTTTGTTTACCAACATTTGTATCTTACATTTGTCTTTTCTAACATGTAAATTAAAATTGTACATAAAACACCTCACTACAGACTGACAGTCTTTTATACTATAATCTTTTTCATCTGATTTGAGTCGTAAGTCTGAAATGAGGAAACAAACAGATGGGATTATTTTCCAGTAGCTCTGACACCATCGGCCCGGACTGATGATGATGAAGATGATCGCCCAGCATTAGCATTTACTGGATTAACCAGCAGTGCTAAAAATAGAACCTGGCTTTAGACAGAAGCAAGGCCCATGCTGGATTACTGATAGGCAGGCCCTGATTGGACAAATAAGAGCTTCTTATTTTGTGCCAATGACCTGGCAGTCCAGTCTGTGTTTGTTTTGGCCTGGGCAGAGTTCAGATCCCAGGTGTTTTACAAGCTCTCCAGTTAAGGTGTGGGGTTTGATTGCTGGTATTAGCATTTAGCTCAGGGTTCAGTGACTTCAGTAGGCAGTGAGCTAATATTTGGTCTTGTTTTTCCAGATTTGTTGTTCTCACACACCTTTGTCCTGTAAGCAGAAAAGTACCTATCAAGAGCTGGACCATTTAGATTGTTTTGTACACATGCTGCATTTACATCACGTGGAAGAATCTGGGAAGAATAGGAAAATTCCCCCTTATTCCTTACTTCTGACTTTGCCATTTTGTTCCATAGATTTAAGATTTTTCTGAAAACAGCAAACACCTAAAAATCAGTCCCCAAAATTCCGACTTCCCGAAACTTCAAATGCCCACTTGAAAGTGAAGTTTTTTCCCCAGTTGGAATGTGGGAATTACTTTTCTTTTTTTTTTTTCGTGTGATATTATGAATTCAGAATCATGAGTGGCTTTATGAATCACATCTGTTATAATTTTTTTTTGTTGTTTTAAATATCCTCTCCCACAAAATGGCACCATTATTACTTTATTATACAGCACTGATTATTTTCCTATAACAGCACACCCCCAAGTGTTTTATTCTTTACTTAGACTCCATGGCCTTTCAGTAATAGTGTGAACGCTCAGTGCCCAGTTTTTGAAATTGTTATTCAAGCTTGTGCATTTCAGTGCAGTCCCACTCTTCCTATTCCCTTACAGCCATGAATGATGGTCGTGTTGTTTCTCCACATTGTTGTGCCCCACAGATGAGTGAAAGTCACAGTAGGCTATTTCCTGTCATGTTTGCCACGAAGCCTCTTTCTTCAGTCTAGTCACAGTTTTGAGCCGGTCCATATTTTCTTGTCACGCGCGTGTCATTGGACAGGCCTCGGCCCAGCCACTGTGCCATCTGTCAGCGTGGCACACTCTCCTGCAGAGCATGTGCTGTGTGTCATATCTGCCAGGCTGCTTCCGGGTTTGGATTGGTGCCTAGGGGGAGGAGATATCTCAAATCCAAAAACGTGATGACTTCTAATGAACTGAGACTAATGTGGGTTAATGTCTTACCATGACACAGTTCACTTGGCAGTTCAAGCAGCTAATCATATCTGCTCCACCTGTCTGACTAATCTGGATGTAAATGAATGAGATATCATATAACTGTTTGCTTTGCCCTCTATGCTTGAAAACCTTTACAGCTGACATTGTGTGGGAGAAACATGTGTCTGTACCTGTAAATAGAGAGAGTAAGAGAGCATTCACAGCGATGCTGGTTTTACCATTTACAGTAACACTTTTGCTCCAGCACTGCTGCAGAAGTCGGGCTTTGATTAGTTAGAGGCCTTGTGTTTCATTTTAAGTTTGTGCAATACAGTGTTTCATGCAAATCTTTTTGGTCCAACTGAATAATCATCAGTTGGTTACCATCAGTATACTTGTATGGGGGCAGTCGTGGCCGAATGGTTCGAGGGTCGGACTTGTAACCCGAAGGTGAACCCGAAGGTCGTGGGTTCGAGTCTCAGGTCCGGCAGGGATTGTAGGTGGGGG
>CM075019.1:3544859-3565099 GCA_037576675.1 Pangasius sanitwongsei
AGCACAAATTCCGAGTATGGGTCACCATACTTGGCCACAAGTCACTTCACTTCACTTCACTTCACTTCACTTCATAACCATCTTTTGCTTATTAACCACAAAACAAAGTCAGAGGTGAGACTCATTGTTTTCAACAGACAAATCATGAGAGAATTAGTATTTTGATTTTGGTTAGAATTAAGTATGATCAATATTTTGTTCATGCGCCACCACGTCCTAACTTATTTGTTTTTAAGATTTTAATAAGGCCCTGAATTCAATCTCGCCTTGTGTGCTGATGTGATGGAACCTCGTGCTTTAAAAGTTGCTCAATGGGCCCCTCATTAAAAAGGCATAGCTTCATGTAATTGTTTCTTATTATGAATCATTTATTAAATGCTACATCACTTGGGAATGGTAAGAGTAAAGGTGATGAGCTAGCGACCAGAAGGTTGTGAATTTACACTCCAGACCTACCTCAGAGCCACCATAGAGAAGTTTTTAAACCTGCTCACATGTGTGCTTGGCTTGAGCACTGCCTCATTTGTAAGTATTGAAAATAAATACAATGATTGAAATGAAATTTACAAGTAAAGATAAAAAAAATTGAGACAATGAAAGTTGGTCAGACATACAACACCTGTCTGTCTCTCACACACACACACACACACACACACACACACTGCATACAGGCACCTGTCCTTCGTTTATTGTGAAGTCTTGTGGGAAAGCCACACCCCCCAATCCACCACCATCACACCCAATCAAAAGTGTCATTCTTTTCCCAGGAGCCCAGTTTGTGTGGTACAGCCTTTCCCATCATACTTTAGCCGAAGTCACTAAGGCTCACTTCAGTTTCTTCCACTATACATGAATTAGATTCTATCTCAATTGTGCTGTGACAGAAGGGACGTAAGTGTCTCTCTCTCTCTCTCTGACTAAGATGAGGTAGTGAGCTGGAGCCCCCTGGTGGCTGTCTTTTGTCATCATTCTGGATGTGAGTGCTGTGCAGATTTTACTCTCATTGTGTATTTGTGTTCATTTTTAACCACCTCATAGATTTCACAAGAGACCTGAAAAAAGAAAAAAAACATCAAATGTTGATCCCAGTGGAAAGGTGTGAAATATTAACAGTATGAAAATTGCATAACTCGAAACTCCCATTCTTATATACATTGTGTGTGTGTGTGTGTGTGTGTATAATTATTTTTAGTTGTTTTTGTTTTGGATTTGTTGATGTACCCATTTTTCATAATATCCAATTTTTCATATTGTTCGTTATCAAACTTCAATTATTTAACAAATAAAACTGTGTAACCATCTATATGGATTTGGTAAGGTTTCCAGTGTCAGAGCTTTGTAACAGTCAGAGGTAAAGCTGTAACTTTTAACATTTTCGACTCGGGGGAGTGTTCAGGACAGAGGATGTTGCGCTTGACAGTTTCTTTGTAACATGACATGCAGCTTTTTTTCTGTGTAATTAACTGTAACTGATTAAAAAAAAAGAAAAAGAAAAGCTGCTTGGCTGCCTGTTTATCTGAAATCATGTAAGTGATAACAGGACTAACTTGTTTTCTTGAAGTTCCTCATCCATTAATATGACTATAAATGGATAAAAAAGTATGGCATGTTGTTCTTTCATTGAATAAACAGTTGTAACCTGCGGCAAGTTGCTGTAGTATAAGCGGAATAAAGCAGTTTGGAAGGGAGCTGTTATAGGAAAATAAACTTCAGATTGGTAACAGTAATGCAGTTTCATCACACCACCGTGTTGCTGATTATTTTTCTATAACAGTATGTCCTGGAGTGTTTTATTCCTTAATTATGACGCTGTGTCTTTCACAAGAGACAAGATTAGAGGAAGAGGGATTTATGGGTGGGGTTGATGATTTGAGTGGGTGGTGATGAGGGCATCCATGTTGCTGTTGGTTGTTATTTTTAGCTTTGTCAGTATGCTGTGGCAGCTGTTCCCCCTTCCCTCCTTGTGTTCGGCATTACTTTACCTCACAGCTCACTTCACACACACACACACACACACACACCAGCCTGGACACACACAGACTTACACCCAGCGTACACGGACCAGCTCGGATCCACGTGAAGGCAGGGAAAGACTGGATTGTAGCTGTGAGTGATTGAGATGGTATCAGACAGACTTTGTGGTGTATTTTGTGTGCGTGTGTGTGTGTGTGAGAGAGAGAGAGAGAGAGAGAGAGAGAGAAGATAAGAGTGCCAAGACTGCACTGGCTTAACTGAGACCTCTTCTCTATTTATAGTGAAGCTCAGGCTGCTGATGAAGGTATCAGGCCTGAGTTAGAGAGACTGAATGGAGTTTGTGACTCAGAGGAAGTCGAAACATGCGGCAGTAAACAGTTATACTAAATATCGTGGTGTTTCACACACATTATTGCCATCACAAAGACAAGGATGAAATGGATTTCAGCACTTTTGGGCTGTGTTTATGCTCTGGAGATAAAGGCAGCATAATGAAAGTTGTCTTTTAAAATCTCTTTATTTTGATTTTGAAGGCACAACACATTTTACTTCATGGTAACCCCATAATTCTCTTCACCAGATGAAGGTTTTGTAAAAGTTGGAAAAACATGGTAGATAGAGCTGTCTTTTGAGCTGAGGATTATTTAAATTTAAAAATAATGTAGCAAAAAAGACACCAAAATACATTGTGATAACTAGTAATACATTAGAAATAATAGTTCTCAGGATTAAAAAATAAATAAAATAAAATAATAAGAATGCCACATGCTTGAGCTAAATGGTGTTTATTCACACCACTTTTTCTCATACTGTTTTTTATTTTATTTTATTTTATTTTTTTGTATAAAGATCTTATTCCAGCCTTTAGTTTTACAGTCTGCTTTTACTTTCGGAAATTATTTAAGGGAACAATGCACAAGTTTGATTTAGACATGACCATCCCCAACATAATCACATACAAACCGTTTACATTTTTGAATAATGAAAAAATGAAATGAAATGAAATGGGCTTTTCAGAGCGAGTTTGATTTGAACGTTTGGTTTGTTCTGTACAGGAAATCAGCTGTGTCAACAAAGCAGCAAACCTTTACTGCGCTATAGTGAGATTGATTTATTAGAGACACATGTTAATGGTGTTATGAGAGCTAAGAGAGAGGTTTTTAACAAACATTTCTCATAGTTGCTTATGAAGGCATCAAATAGCAGGCATGAAGAGTGCGTTATGATTTGACGTGTCACTATAGCTGCTTGTTGCCTTTCAAAAGTGCTGTATGTGCTGTGCATTTATATGTTGTTCTGCTTTAATTAATATGGTATGTTAATTTAAACATCCCTGACTTTCTAGCTACTGTGTATATGAAATATAAATATAAAGTGCATATACACAGTACTGTGCAAAAGTCTTAGGAGCCCTATTTTTTAGTACAAACTTTGTTCTAGATTTTTATTTTATGCCTTCTACATTATGGAGTCAGTACAAAATCATTTTACATTTTCCAAACAGTAGTTTTCCAGCAAAATATTAAATCTTACAGAAAAATATTTGTATGTCAGTAAAGAAAGCAGCATATTACGTAAGCAACCACCTTTCAGACAAAACAACATGATGAAGGCTGATGGGTTCTGCAAGATGCTCAGTAAAGCGTATAAAACTGCACAAATTGTATCTGAGACTACTATTTTTATTTATTTATTTTTTTAAAGCAAAGGGTCATCACACCAATTATTGACTGTTGTTTCATTTATTACTGTTTGCTGCTCGTATTGCTGCTAGTATTTTTTTAAAATGTAGAAACATTTAATTTCATTATTTCTGAAGGCATCTTTGCTCTACAGCATTTCTTTGCATGTGCAGACTTTTGCACAGTACAGTATATAGTATATTTCTACTGCAGATTCCAGTTGGTCAAAAGGTATTGATTCATTTTCTTTAACAGCAGGTCTGACAGTAGGGATTATATTATGTTATCGTTTTTATAGTAACTTACACAGGGACTTTATGGGACTTTTTTTGTTTTATTAATTTTAAAAGAGAGAGAGAGAGAGAGAGAGAGAGAAAAGACTGACTAACAATTGTTTAAAGCTGCTATAACATGCGTAATAATAGGAATTACACAGCAAAATTCCGCAATTTTCACTGGCTCAAAAGTAATTGGACATTTGACTGATAAGCAGTTTAATGGCCAGACGTGGACTGTTTCATCTTTATTTCATGACAATTTAAGGAGATAAATGGTCTGGAGTTGATTCCAAGTGTTGAATTTGCATTTGGTAGCTGTTCATAGGAACTCTCGTTATGAGTCCAAAGAGGTGTCGATGCAAGTGAAGGAAGCCTTTAGGCTGAAAAAACAAAACAGACCTATCAGAGAGATAACAGAAACTTTAGAAGTGGCCAAATCAACAGTTTGGTACATTCTTAAAAAAGAACTTTCAAGCTCAGCAACACCAAAAGGCTTGGAAGACTACAGAAGACAACTAAAGTTAGTTGATCACAGAATTTTTCCTTGGTAAAGAAAAACTTCTTCACAGCACCTAGCCAAGTCAAGAACTCTCTGGAGAAGGTTTGCATATCATTGTCAAAGTCTACAATCAAGAGACACCTTCATGAATGTAAATTCAGAGGGTTTACCTCAAGATGCAAACCACTGGTAACTTCACATGACCCAAAACATACCACGAATGCAACCCAAGAGCTTGGAATTGGGATGTTCTTAAATGGCTGAGTCAGTCACTTGACCTCAGCCCAATTGAGCATGCTTTTCTTACTTACTGAAGACAAAACTAAAGACTGAAAGACCCACAAACAAGCAGTAACTGAAGGCAGCTGCAGTAAAGGCCTGGCAAAGCATCTCAAGGGAGGAAACATTTGATGCCTATGTTCCTGGCTTCAGGCAGTCATTGACTACAAACGATTTGCATCCAAATATTAAAACTAATCCTAATATTTATGATTGTTAGTTTGTCCAATTACTTTTGAGCCTGTGAAAATCGAGGGACTGTGCAATAAATGGCTGTAATTTCTAAATGGTTAATGTAATAGTTTTGTTAAAGTCCTTGAATTAAAGCTGAACGTCTACACTTCAATCTTGATTGCTTCATTCTAAATCCACTGAGGCACAATTATGAAAATTGTGTCACTGTCCAAATACTTATGGACCTGACTGTATACGAACACTGTAGGTGTTAATTCAGCACTGGGGATTTTGGTGTGTAGCTGCATTAACTGTGGCTATAAATGGGGGGGAAAAAGAATGCTCCCTTGTTCTTTAATAAATAAAGATGTGTAGTTTTGCATGTCTTCACACTCACCAACCAGTTCAAACTCTGTTTGAATGATCCATGAGCTGCATTCCTGAGTGACTCATTCTGCCTTTTCCTCCATTTTCCTCTCTCCTACTTTCCCCAGCTGATCATTTCATCCCACGCTCCATAGTCCACCTGTCCAGCTGTTTCATTCTGAGGATCTGCCAGCTGTGAAACACCTGTCCAATCAGTTCTCCATCTCGTCTACCCAGCCCCTTCTTTTACAATTCTTTCTTTCTCTCTCTTTCTATCACAGCTGCTTTTTTTTGTCCTGCTCGGCCCATGACCACAGTGCTGCCTCCATGGCTTTCTCATCACGCTTTTCATTTTGGGAAAAAAAGGGAAGTGGCGTTTCATGTCTGTGCTCTTTTTTTGCTGCATGTATACTGCATTTGTTCCTTGAAAGGAGTCTGAAGTTGTTGTGGTAAAACAGGGGTGAGCGTAGCTTCAGAGTTCAATTTGTATTACCTAGTGACAATAGAGGAGGAGGTCAAACCTCAGTTTTGGGTTCATTCCTAAACATTCTATTGATCAGATCCAAAATCTGAGGTAGACATTTTTTATTTTTCAATCTTATGTTTGTGACACACATTTTCCATCTGGTAATGTTAGGCAATGTTAAGTAATGTGACTACTAAGCTTTAGGTCAGGTGCTTAGTGCTAGAATGGAAAGTGTGTAACACGGATCATCCTCTCATGCGACACTGAATATCTACCGAATAAATAATCGTTCAGCCTCAGCCTGGGTCTAACCTTTATCCCTTTTTGACCTGCATTTCTCTAGGTTAAAGATGAAAAGACATCAGGCTCCAAAAGCTCAAATGTAAGTGCTGAATGTGGATTTGTTTTGACTCCTCCGTCATTGGTAAAGTGATAACAGCAGAGTCTAGAGCAGGGGTTCTCAAACCTTTGACAGTCAAGGACTTCTATAACTTCTTAAAATTATTTTGTGCAGATTTATTTTACAAACGAACATTTCAGAAATTTAGGTACCTTTTTTAGATGTGTCCAATAATATTTTATCTATTTATTGTCTTTCCACTCTCAGAACCCACTTATAAAAAAAAAATTGTCATTGTGTATAGTTGAAATTATGTATAGACATAATAACATTGATAAGGGACATCCTGGATATGCTTCAAGGACCCCTGGACTTCCCACACCCCACGTTGGGAACCACAGTTCAAGAGATCACAGATTTCAGACGGTCAAATGCTTTTGTCTGGATAAATCCTTCAGATCTTGGAACCCTCTGATTAGCCACAATGTCTTCTTAATCTCAGAAGAAATGTTGGCTCTCAGGTTATTATAGTATTGTATGACATAATAAGGAGCGTGGCAGGATTATTCCTGTCTGTTTAATGGAATGTAGAATGAAGCACATAGCTGCTCATTCTCGTTTATTTTGGCTGCTTGCCTGTCTTGGATTCTCTATAATCAGATTTTAGAGTGGCTTCTGCTTTTCCACTCTTTTAAGGAAGTATGAAGAAATGTATTGATGGAAAAGATGATGTGGGTAATGGAAGAAGGGTATTATTAAGGCTTTATTCTTAATACGATGAGAGTGATTTTGATTATTTCTCCTCTAAGCTTATATAAAGTGGTTATTATCTGTAAAGATTTAGCAAAGCTAGCTATTCTCTTTCAAGAATGTTTTTGAAATCTGTTTGCTAAGGTATTAGAGGGATCTGCTTTAAATCTGTTTTTAAGCAAGCATAGCCATTTTCACAGTGAATAATCGAGTCCTGTAGATGACACAAGGAATTGCTGTAATACAGAATGCAGTCTTTCCCCTTTAAACCCACCTCATTGATGCTGCTGCAGCCGTGGACTGTGGTTGCAGATTTATTTTCCTCTGAGCATCAGTGCACGTGATCCTCTGAGCCGGGCAGCATGGTGTGCTGACAGACACATCCATCTGTCGCCCTTCCGCCAATCCTGGCTACACAAGGAGTGGGAGGGACTTCTGGAAATACAGAAGGCAATAGAGAGAGGGAGGAGACAAAAGAAAAGCAGGACAGTGATGTAGACAGAAATAGTTGAAGGCAGGATGGGTCAGAAGAAACGGGAGGTGTGTGTGGAACATGTGAGCTTGCATGTGTGGTAGTTCTCCGTGGAGATGGGTTCAGAGCTCGAGCCTGTTCGACACACTTCTGCCTTCAGAGGAGTGATGGATTGTACTCCAAACTGGAAGAGGACCAGCATTATCACCTTCAGGATCGATATGAAGGTCTGTCTCTGGACAGGGCTAAAGAAGGCTGAGATTCTCTCACATCTCTCACTATTGGGATTGTTTTTCTTGCTGATCTGGTGGTTAGTGATGTCTGGAAATTTGATGATGTGGAGTATTTCAGCTGTTTGCCTCACATATGCTGGCCTTGGTCCAGTTTCCTCTGTGGTGGACTGTAAACAGTCAGATTTCAGGGCTTAAAGCCAGTGTTGCATTGCAGTGCCTTAAATGATGCTTATGACATTGCTTCTTGTCTTGATGTGGATGCCTGAGGTGGGGAAACTTTTTTTTTTCACTCTGTACTAGCATTGAAAAGGTTGGAAGTAATTAGTAAGGAGCTGAATTAGTGAAGTGAGGGACCAGAAAAATCAGGATCTAGGATGTAATCTAGGAAGGCCACCCAAAGTGGTTGTATATAATGGAGAGTTTGGTTGGAAGTGTTTTTCTGAGAGCATCACTGAGTTCGACTGGAAAAACGACATGTACAATATATAACATATATCAAATGGCTGCCTGAAGTCTGTGATCGTTTGATCGTTCGATAGATACTTTGGTCAGTCTCTTTGGTCAGTCGTAAATGGATATCCAAGACGCTTTTACCTTTGTAAAAGCGCTGCATTTGCTTATAAGTTATGGCCAATTGCTCTGTTTATGCCCATCAAAATTATAGTGCATAATAATTTCTTGACAGCTTCTCCAACAATTACTTTTTACTAATTTTGCCACCTTCCAGTTTCTTATCACCTCGAAATGTATGTGTGTGCAGTCAGACAGTGAGTGCAGCATGAGTGCTCAGTCTCAGTCTGTGGTGGATGGAGGGGGTGGTGGAGCTAGTCGTGATCCTCCAGCCTCTCGCAGGGTTTCGGATCCTCCCGCAGAGCTGAGAAGCAATAGCAACATCAGTGGCCCAAGCCAAGCACCCAGGGTGGCGAGTAGGGTTAAAGAGGAACCTCCATCTACCCCTGTGCCCAACAAACCTGCCTCTACTGCCACATCAGTGCCCAAATCCAGTAAACCCCCCACTTCAGCTGCTCATAATGACGATATCTCAGTGGGGCTCACCAGTCTTATGGGGCGTGGGAGAACCAAAGATCACCGTGCTCGGTCAAGAGCTGGAAAGGAGGCTAAAGAGAGTGACGGAAGTCCAAAACCAGTGGAGGAGACAAAAAAAGAAGCCCCTGATATCACTTACTCTCCCCTTCCTGCCCCTGTTGTGAGTAAATCTGACAGCACTCCTACTGTGGCCTGTGGTCCTGCTCCTAAACAAGATCCTGTCAACTCATCCACTGAGTCCATCCCAAAAGCTAAACCAGACCCATTATCTCCACCTCCTGGTTTGATTCCAGCCCCTAAACCCAACCCACTTGCCCCACCTTCTTGCTTCAGCCCAGCTCCTAAACCAGACCCCCTAGCACCACCTGTTGGGTTTGTGCCTGCCCTGAAACGAGACCCTTTTGCCCCAGTGGCAGGGTTTATCCCCAGGGCCAAAGTGGATCCTCTAGCACCTCCTGCAGGTTTTATTCCTGCTCAACAACCTACTGCTGTCTGGAAACCTGAGGTACAGAAGGCATGTGACATTGTGAAGCACTAATACAGCTCACCTGACTGTGATGTGTCATTAACCCAGTGGCATGGATTCTATACCAACAATAAGATTAAAGCACATTATTGATTTCGGTGAGCCCATGGTTATTTCGGAACTGTTTTGGAACTACTCTGCTTTGAAATCTTATTAACCCAGTGGCAGGGATCCTAACCCAACAAGCAGTTCACTGTATTTTGTCAATTATTAACTTTTTGATATCACCAGCCCTGACAGTTAGATTGTTCTGTTGTTGTGGATCTTCTTATTATGCTTCCACCACTAGTTGGTGGTATTATGCTTTTAGGTTGAATGTGTATGCTTATGTCCATCCGTCAGTCCGAGATTACTGTTAGCACGATATCTCAAGGACGAGTGGTTAAATGGTTTGTAGGATTTATTTATTTATTATCGCTGTAACCGGCAGATGAACTGATTAGATTTTGGAATTGATCCAAATAGGGCCAAGGTCATAAATATCTGAAATTCTGAAATAGTTTTTCTTCAATACTTTCCATCTTGTTTGAAGTATATTTTAAGGGTATTTCAGGCATACAAATTAGTATCAAGAAGGACTAGAGTTGGTGGTGGTGGAGTTCTCCTTTTTTATTTAAATATTGCATTTTTGAAATAAGGATTTGGGACAATTCTGCTTTGCAATCATGTAATGGAACCATTATCTCTCTCCAATATGTAGACTTTGCAGTTTAGTGTTTTGACTAGCATGATTAGCATCCTAAAGGTTTTTTTTTATTTTTTTAAATTTGTCCTTCTGAGGGAACTCCTCAACTGAGACTTATGCTTAAGAGAAGTTTCTTAATAGAACTTTGTTAGGAAGCTAGAACCAATAACCATTCAAAAACCGAAAGAACCCTTCAGGAACTCTCTTTTCTAACACTGTAGAACTCTTAATCATCCCTTGTGAAATCTTTTTTCTAAGACTATAAAAGCTAGAACCCCAAAGAATTTTTGAGTTTGTCTCCTTTGAAGGAACCCTTAATTTTTATAGAGAGTAGAAAGCATGATCTACTATGATCTAAGAATACTTTTTTTTCCTAAGAATGTACACAGATTTTTTGGATTAGATTTTTGGGAGATTTTTGGAAACTCTGTGTAGGACCCTGCAACTGGAGATCTTGCTTCTGGAAAGCTAGCCATCCAAAGAACCCTTGAGGATCCCTTATTTTCTAAGTTTGTAGTTTAATAAGTATTGGCAGTCTTGTATAGTGATTGTGTGAGTTTATGAGAGTATCACAGTGCACTTGTGGCTTTTGGAGGAATGAATGTGGTATTGTACTTAAAAGGTATTAAGGTGCTAATCATGCATTAGCTTTGCAGCTGAGCGAAGTAAAATGGTATATATTGCTAAAATATATTCCATTTTACTATATATTGAAATGGTATATATTGATAAAACATTGTATATTGATATTGCTGGTATTGTGATGTGAGTGTTACCCGTTTGAGAATTGGTGAAGGTGCAATGCCATGCTTTGCATGTTGTGGTCGCATGTTTTTATTTCATTGGTGAATGTGTGTGTGTTGGGTGTATACATTCATTTGTTCACCCTTCCTCATGCACACTTGCGTGTGTATCATGTGTGTCGCTCTGAAGGTAAAGGGAGCATCTCGATCCCCTGCACCATCTGGGAAGCCCATCTCTGGGGCCTCTGCTGTTGGCCAAAAGGTGTGTGTCCTAGCGCTGCTCTGAGTGTGTGTGTGTGTGTGTGTGTGTGTGTGTGTGTGTGAGAGATATACGCAATGAACACATGGTGGCTGTTTATGGAAGAAAGTATTTGATATGAAGTGCAAAGTACATATGAAAATGAACGTTCCTCTTGTTTGGAGACGCCATTGCATCACTCACTGAAATATCAGTCAGTGTGTTATACTGTAAATACTCACACAGTAGCGTATATCTGTCCTCTTTCTTCTCTTGGTTGCTTTCCTGATTGCTTTTATCTGCAGAAATCTCCACTGGTCCCCACTGAGGAGAATCACAAGCGTCTGGAGGAGGTCCTCACTGTGGACAAACCCGTAACCGTCTCTCTTTCTGTCTCTCTACCCTGTTTTCTTTCTCTCCTCAGCTTGCCTGTGTGTCTCCTGGCTTTGCTTCCAGCGCGACAGGTGGTCTGTCTCCACCACAAACACCCCACCCTCTCTGCATCCCAGAACTCACTGTTCGTTTAGACACCAGAGAGGCTGAACTTGTGTCACTTGTGTCAGATCAGATGCTAAAATTATCCGGCAGTAGATTAGTGGTCTGGGACTCGTTAATACGGATTTAATTTTGTAATGATTTGTAATGTAAGGATGAGTGGAGGGTGTGTAAATGGTGGACAACAGCACCAACTAGAAAGAAGCAGCATTAGCATTGTTAGGGCTCTGTGTGTATGCTTTTCAGACCAAATGTTAGGCAGGAACAGGTTGTCTATCAAAAAAATAAAAATAAAAAATGGGCCATTGATATCTGAATCCCTGAAGCGGAAAGTGGAAAACGTGTCCTGAGTCAGATTTCCTTTTCACATTTTTTACTGCCTTGTATAATGTAACAATAGAGTTTGGAAAAATATCCAAATTTGTTTAGCAGAGAGTGTGGATTAGAAAAATATAAGATAAATCACGAGTCCAGTGTAAAGCCAAACTTCTTTAATTCCAACAAGACATTATGACAATTTCAATCAACATTCATTCTATCAGGTCCTTCTTTCTGCACTGTTTGGTGCGTGTTTTTTGTTTGTTTGTTTTTTTAAACTTAGATTTGAGCCTAATAAACTGGTGGCATTATGATGAGCTGATTTAAAGAAGAACTCAGAAGAGACCAAATAAAATAAATCGCATTATTTTATTAAGAATGTGGGCTTTCTTCTTTGCCTGGGACCAATCATAGGGCTATTTCTAGAGCTAAAATAAAAAAATTGTGGAATGAAATTATGTTTAACAAAAAAAAAAAAAAAAATGTCAGAAGAAACTGAAAATTTCCTCCCCCCACCTTCCTCATAAGGGCCTCTGCACGTCTCTGGAAGTGATGATGGTTTTGTAAATAAAACCTCTGGAATGGAGCGTTACGTTTTGAACGCTTTATTTCCACCGTCCCATTTTGGCACACAGATCATTTCTGACTTTTCCATTTTTCCTGCGCATTGTCTTTTTCCTCCCTCAGGCTTGTCTGCCATTTACCCGCCAGCCCCCCCACCCCAAAAGTGAAGATCAGTTAGCAGTATTTTCCCCTTCGGTTTCCTTTTGACTGAGAAACTGTGATGAGGACCTCGGAGTACATTTTCTAAAGATAGCTGTAATTGTAACCTTATTGGTCTAAACTCTGTTCAAGAGGAAATGAATTGGATCCCTTTGTTGTGACACATACAGTTTATTCCTTACACGTATTGCTTATTAGTGACTCACCTTATTGTAACTGTGTGTGTGTGTAGCTTCAGCTTGAGTCTCTTCTCAGGTAGATTCTGCTTTGTGGTGTGTCATGTTGGTGCATAAGTGTTTTCTCTCTCTCTCTCTCTCTCTCTCTCTCTCTCTCTCTCTCTCTCGCTCTCGCTTTCTTTTACCTTGTTATCTTGCTTTACAACATCCTGATCCAGAAATCTGTTTCCGCCCCACTTTATTGCATTTCCACTTCCACACACACGCATACGCGCACACACATACATTTCCTTGTTTTGTTTTTCTCTCTTTTAATTTCTCATTATGTGATTATTTTAAAATCAGTATAAGATTATTTAATCATTTTGGTTTACTCACTTTAAGTAGTCATATCCAGTTATACAAGAATTTGATAAGGTTGTTTTTGGTTACATTATCTTAGTGATTTTATAGTAATCACATAATTTGAAATGTCTGTATTCAAGATGATTTTACTTGCCAAAATATTTACAGTGGTGATTCTTTGATTATTATCACTATAAATCACAATAAGATTTTTTTTTATATAGAGCTACACATTTTTACTAATTTTAAGTTATCTTATCCTGTTAAAATGTTTTATTGCACTGGTACTGATATTTCTGCCTTTTAAGAAATAGATGCTAAATGGAGTGAAATGATCAGCCAATGCAGTAAAATCATTTTATTTTTTTGTTTAATCAAATTTACTTAGAATTAGAAAATAACATGTTCATATATAATTTGTTCAACCTTAAAATAATATAGGAATAAAATAGGAGGATGGACTGTGTCAGTTCTTTGTCTACACTCTCTCCCTCTCTCTCTCTCTCCCCCCCCCCCCCCAATGTTCCCAGATTCAGCCTTTGCCTATGCATGACCTTCACTTTTCAAATTTGTTTCCTTGTCATAACTTATTTTCCTTCCTCAGTGTCCTGTCATGCTCATTACACTTCATTGTATCTTACTGATATTTAGACATATGGTCTTTTTTTAAACCAGTTTAAGGACAGTGAGAGCTCAGCAGTTAAAATTTTGTCCTAATCATCTGATAGTTGTGAGTTCAAATCCCAGGACTGCCAGAGCACCACTGTTGAGCCCTTCAGCAAAGCTTTATTCATCCTTTCAGTTTGCTTTGCATTGCTTGCAAGTTGCTTTGAATAAATGCATCAATTGACCAAATGAATAAAATGTAAATTTGCAGATGTTTGCATGCTTTATCAAAGCTAATGATTAGTTGCTCAAATTGCTATTTTAACCAAAATCAGTTTCTCGTTTGTGAAGGCGTTCACCCTGCTGTGTGTGTGTTGTTCACTTTCCTGAAAATGCCAACTGACCTTGCTCATAAACCCCATCTTGCCCCAGGTGAAGGTGGAGGAGAACCCGGTGGCTGTCCTGCAGGCGGCCCACGCCGCTGCTTTACCACCCAAGGTCTGGCCATAGCTGTGCCTGATGACATGCAGTGTATTAACCAGGAGTGTATTAGCTAGTACAGAGTGTAGCATGTTAGCACATAGACCTGTTTTCTTTGTGGAATACTGAGAAGAGTTTTTGGTTGTTGCTCTGCTACCTGTTGAGAATAATGAAGCCAGACGAATTCGATCCTCTCTGTATTCCTGCTTGTTTTCTGGAGATTGTATGTTCTCACTGTCTAGATGCTTGCAGTGATTAGAGTGCCTAATTTAACACACTAGCTTGAGTTTGCTTAGTTGAATATGATGCTTTTCCTCAGCATGCATTTGGTTTGTAATGTTGAACCTACATCCGAACATCATTATGGGTCGCAAGCGTTTGTTACCCAGATCCCGACAGCCATATTGAAGTGTACAGGACTAGCAAAAGAGGAACAACCACTGAGTGTGAAACTGCTGCACTCAGCTTCAGGTTTCACTTCACACTTTTTCAGTCATGCATCCGCCATTTTTGTGTGTGTGTGTGAGAGTGAATGATGAAAACAACTGTCGTCCTTCCTGATATGTTAAAGTTCAGGGCATGCAACTGGTGCTTGGCCCCCTTCATTCAGCACTGTATTACGGTGTAGTGAGTCGTGGCCATGGTAAGTAAAAGGTTTTGTGTGTCGGCGCACTGTTTCCTGATTCCTCTCTGACTCATCTTGTCTCCTGCAGGTGAAGACCGAGGAGCAGATAGCTGCAGAACGAGCCTGGTTTGGCACAGAGAAAGTATGGCTGGTTCACAAAGACGGCTTTTCTTTAGGTAAGCAGACCTTCTGTGTGTTGAAAATTGAGCTTGTTATATGATATATGATACATGATATGATATAGCTTTGTTGACTTGTTCATTCATTTCTATTCTTTTTCTGCACCTTTAAACACCGAAAACAGTCAGCGAAGCTATTATTGATCTCCTGATTAAGCAGTTGTTTTGGCATCATACCACGGTGCTATTGGATTCTTTAATCCTGGTCATGAAGTGTTGATTCATCTTCTATAACAGCAGATACTCCGTATAATCGAAGGCTAATAATAAACATATTTTTTTTAAATGGCAAAGAAACACATATAATTGCTGATATGGTGAAGCTTCCTGTATGGAGATGTTTATTTTATTTATGGAAGGAGTCTCTAGTGATAACACTTTCTAACAGGTTTCCAACTTCATAACACTTTCTGGTTTCTCTCTAACATGACAAGTTGTGTTTTTTTGTGTCTTATTAACATCAACAGAGAGAAGCACTAACAAGCACTGCGATATAATCCTATTTAATATCATTGCTACATAAAGCACACATGGGGTGGAGAGGGTGTTTAGGGGGCATGTGTGGGGTAAATGAAATGAGAGTTCATACAAAAGGTTTATTTTTTAAAGTACAGCACACGTAAATATTTGCAAATCAAAGCACGCAGCAGGTAAATTAAATGCATTCAGAACTTGAATTTGTTTTGTCTCATACAACTTTCTGTGCATTACAAGTAGCTATGCTAGGATGAAGTCATTTGAAACATAGTCACTTGAAATGTATAGGTGCTATATAACTCCACATGCAGAGATGGATATTTACATTTTGTACTGTAACAGGAACATTTTAAAGTATTTGTTAATGGAAATAGGTAGTCTCTGTTAGTGTAAAAAAAAAAAAAAACAATTCGAGTCTTGTGCATAATTCTTATGCAATTGTGCATAACTTTTGAGTGGAATAACATATCACATCAAAAGCCTAATTTGACAGATGAAATTTAAGACCCTTAAATTACATGAACTTTCAGACTCCTTATAAATGTAACGCCCAAGCGCTCTAACCCCAGCTGCTCACTGTGCCAGCTTGTAAATGTGGTGTGTTTCATGAAAAATTAATTTCTAAATACAAAGCCAAACAGGAGAAGCATGTAAGTGTACACTGAGCTGCAGAGCCTCTCAACGGGCCTGTGTTTCTGTGTTTCTGTAGCGACCCAGCTGAAGTCGGAGGAGGGAAGCGTTCCAGAGGGGAAAGTGAAGATTCGGCTGGAACATGATGGGTCGATTCTGGAAGTGGATGAGGACGATGTTGAGAAGGTGGGCCACATGGGTTTGGTCTTATTCTCAGTCATTTAAATCCCCCGTACACACATCTGAGTGTGTGCTTCTCTCAGCTTGTCCTGAATAAACACCTTTGCAGAACCTCATTTTTAAATACATTTTAAATGCTATTTTTTTGTATCATTTTAATTCCTCAACCTTTTACAAACCATTGACATTGGACTACAATATAACCCATTATCCATGATATAACCCATGATTCTGTTTGTGTTTCCCTAACTATCTTATAGCTTTCATTTGTTTAGTTCTAGCATGTTTGGATGAGGTGTAAGTTAGTGAATATGTGCCTGTAATTGGGAATGACGGGCATTTGTCGCTTCTTTTGTCCCCAAGGCGAACCCTCCCTCATTTGACCGTGTGGAGGATCTGTCTTCTCTGCTCTACCTGAACGAGTCCAGCGTCATGCACTCACTGCGACAACGCTATGGAGGAAACCTCATCCACACGTACGCTGGGCCTAACATAGTGGTCATCAACCCTGTCAGTGCGCCGTCCATGTACTCGGAGAAGGTGAGAGTCTCTACATGAGGTGTGTTAGAGTATGAAAAGAAATTCACTACTGACAAAAAGAAATAAACCTGTTTTGTGTCTGTTCTCAGGTGATGCACATGTTTAAAGGCTGCCGCAGAGAGGACACGGCCCCCCATATCTACGGTGTGGCCCAAGCTGCGTACCGGAAGCTTCTAACCACACGCCAGGACCAGTCCATCGTACTGCTGGGTAAAAGCGGAAGTGGAAAAACCGCCAACTGCCAACACCTGGTGCAGTACCTGGTGACCATCGCAGGCAGCAACAGCAAGGTGTACTCAGGTGAGGGAGGAAGAGGAAAACAGAAAGGGGAGAAAGGGGAAATGGTTTAGCCTCAGAGGTGAGATGGATTGGTCACCCTTCCTGCAGAATATAATCTGTCTTCTGTGTTTTTCCCCCAGCTGAGAAGTGGCAGGCCGTCTACACCATCCTCGAGGCGTTTGGGAACTGCAGCACGTCCATGAATGGGAACGCCAGCCGCTTCTCCCACATCGTCTCTCTGGACTTTGACCAGGCCGGTCAGGTGGCTTCCGCTTCAATCCAGGTATAAATCAGGACATCTCTCAGCATGACTGATTATGAGAGATGATATTTCATGCCCGTCTCCTCGTCCTGTAGACGATGTTGCTGGAGAAGTCGAGAGTGACACGCCGCCCGGACGCTGAATCAACATTCAACGTTTTCTATTACATGATGGCAGGAGCTGATGGTTCTCTAAAGTAAGATGCCACAGATTCAGTCTAATTCTAAATCGGTTTATATGCAGTAGTGGTCTGCTGTCCTTTTTACAAGAGGGTCGAGTTTTTCATTAATGAGGAATCTGAAAAAAAATGTAGAAACATTGTAGAACACAAAATTCAGTCAGATGCTTTTGCGCTCTTAGAAGAAAGTTCCACCAAGCGTCTATGGTTCTTCGGATTGTCCCTCGCCCTTAAAGGTTATTTGTAGAACCTTACAACAGAGGCAATTAAAAGTACGGTCAAACCATGTTTGCAGTTTCAAAAGATTTTGCTTTGAGAACAAAGCATGGAGTTGCCATCTCTCCTTTCAAAGCTGATACTTGTTTTTGTTCATTATATGAATAATACAAATCTCCGTATGATCTCACCTGAAGGAATTTTTAGGGCTACAAAAGGCTCCCTCTAACAAAGGGTTCTTGTTTGTTCCTCTGAGTGAAACTTCTGATTCTAGGTGGAACCTTAAACAGAGAGTTTCCCTGGCTGCTTGTAGAAACCCTATATAAAGCTAGAAGCATTAACCATTCAAAAGGACCCTTGAGGAAAGTTTTTTGAGTATAAACTTTTTGAAAAAGTGTAGAGAACCTATTAAAGATTCTACGTAAACCGCTACAACAGAGGGTTCACATTTCATGAAAGGCTTCTAGCAGAACATTTGTATAAACCAAGAACCATTACCCATTCAAAGGAACCTTTGAGGAACACCTTTTTTTTTTCTTTCTAGGAATACACACTTATTAAAAAAAAAAAAAAAAAATGTCAGAGAAAAGTCTGTCACCCTAAAGGGCTTTTTTGGTTGGTCACTATTTGGAACCATTAAAGATTCTACATAAAACACAACAGCAAAAGATTTCTCTTTAAAAAAAAAAAAAGGTCCAAGTAGAACCCCTTCATAAAGTTACACTATTAGCAATAAACCTTCAATCTAGCATGCCTTAAAGGATCTCAAGGCATCTCTTGAGGGTTCTGTGTAGAACCTAAAAATGAAGGTTTCCCTTTAGAAACGTTTCCCAGTAGAACCGCTGTAATTGTATAGTATTTTTAACTATGCAAAAGATGTTCAAATCCTCCCCCCTAAGAGTATAGACTCAAAATGGTTAAATGAGGAACCCTAAAGGGTATTTTTAGTTTGTCCCTATTGGGAAACCCCTGAAATTTCCTGTGTAGAACTGTAGTTTTTCCCAATTAGAGAGGTTCACACACAGTAGCAAACTACAGTTCACAGATTTTACATTTTAAATGAAAACATAATTAAAGTATATCATTTAAAAAAAATAGATATTCTCTGCAGAAGACAAAAGGTAACTTCAATCTGGTCATGTACCTTTCATTTTACACCAGGAAGTTAAAAACTCTTAACTATTAAGAACTCTTTAAAAAAAACAAAAAAAAACAAACAAACAAACAAACAAACAAAAAAAACCTTAAAACCGTTTTTAACACCTTGTATATGTACATGTGGTTAAAATTATGTTAGCAAACTAGCAGTCTTCCTGTGCTAGCGAGTGAGCTTTTCTCGTATTCATTTTTATTTCCTTACTTGGATTAAATAGTTCCACTCTAGGCATATCAGGTCCCCACTGTAACCTTTCTATCATCTGAGATCTGTTCACATGCTAGGTTCCAGTTTTTAGCTCTCTCCCTAACCCTGCTTCGGTGTGTCGGCAGAACCGAGCTGCACTTCAACCACTTTGCTGAGAACAGCGCCTTTGGGATCCTGCCTCCCTCCAAGGCAAGCGCCACCTCCGCTTCATCTACAAAAATCTCATTTACACAACCTTTACACACCCTCACAAGCTGTCTGGCTTTTTTTTTTTTTTTTTTTTTTTTTTAAAAACTCAACAGCCTGAAGAGAAACAAAAGGCAGCTCAGCAGTTTGCTAAACTCCAGGCTGCAATGAAGGTGTTGAGCATTTCTGCAGAAGAGCAGAGAACCTTCTGGCTGGTGTTGGGCACCATCTACCATCTAGGAGCAGCAGGAGCCACCAAAGGTATTGGCTGGAAGTTTTTGACATTGTAGCTTTATTAAATTAAGTCCAACTAGACAATTTCACCCATATGAAAAGCATAAATAAGTGGATAATATGTTGAAATGTTGTGTGTTGCCCCCTTTCAGGGGGATGTTACACTGGCATGAGCACAAGAGATGATTTGAATCATCTATTAAATTTAACGTTGACTAATTTCTCCCCATCATTTCCATTGTGCAGTAATGATTATTGACTGAGCACTAATGGCTCTGGATGTGTTTATTCTCAGTAGCTCGTTTGACGCTCGTTTTGTCTAATGTTGCCCCCCTGTGCAGTCTCCGTCATAGACGAAAGCGGTAATGAACATCTCCATCACTCTTCTGTCTGTCATCGCTTTCCAGAGTTCTTTTTCTCTTCGAGTTTACCACATGCTCATTCTTCTTTTTAATTGTTTTTTTCCTTTTTTGAAGCAGTTACACATTCTGCAGAGTCCAGATTAGTGATGCAAGGACATTTTAGCCACCATAAGCCAATAATGGCACAGAAAAGATTGAATACACTGAGTATAGAAATAAAGGTTTTAATGGTTTCCTCAGAGGTGTACCCTACAACATACTGTTACTGTTGCTATTTTAGGAAATCTTAACTATCCAGAGATAGCCCTTGAAGAACCCTTATTTTTTTTTAGGATTGAATTGCAGTATTCTCAGAGAAGTGTTTAATTTATTGCAATGTCTCATGGTCATATCGTTCAGGCTTAATGAATAATCATGCTCGTGTCACAACATGCATCAATTAACTATAGTACTTTGTTATAGCATTATAAGGCTTTATAATAGTGTGTATATTGGCTTTATAGAAAGTGTCACCCTCAGCTTCTTTTTTTTTTTTTTTTTTTTTTTTTTTTTTTTTTTTTTTAAAAAAATTATATTATATTTTTTAAATTTTATTTTAAAAAAAAATGTTGTTTTTATTAAGAATTTATTAAGG
>CM075019.1:3565109-3583827 GCA_037576675.1 Pangasius sanitwongsei
AATTCATAAATTAAATATTTTTCTTTTTTTTTTAATTTTAATGTTTTTTAATTTTTTTTTTTTTTTTTTTTTTTAAATTGTCACCCTAATCTTTTTTTTTTTTTTTTTTTTTTTTTTTTTTTTTTTTTAAGCAAAGTAGATTCTCTTAGGAGAATTCTCTCTTTACCTAACCTGTTGTTGTTATTAAGCATGTAGTAAAGCGCTATGTCTTGACTTTTCATCTTGTCGCATTCTCATACGTAGCCACTCTGTGGCAGTAGAGTCATTCGAGAGGCACTTGGCTATGACTCAAGCCCCGTGGCTCTGGCGTCTCTCCGTTTCCTCGGCTTCTCTCACGCAGTGTGACACGGGGTTAATGCGTGTGGGCGATAATGGTAATAATGACATTAAGCGAGCGGCTCATCACTCAGTGCTCTACTGAGATTCTGGTAATGAGCCCGCTAATGGGTCTCGTGCGTTTAGAGCAAGGCCTGTATCCTTCCCTAAACTTTCACATGCATGTGTGTGTGTGTGTGTGTGTGTGTGAGAGAGACTGCATGCTAATATGAACCTTAACTTCCCTGAGATTTGTTTCTCCAGTAGAATTACTGTGTGTTATTTGTCTTGTTAACCCTTCTGTTTTCACTCACATGCTGATGCTGCATGCCGCCGCACCGTAACCCAGAGTCAGATGAAGGTAAATGCACCATCTTGCATATTCACTGGAACGTGTGTGTGTGTGTGTGTGTGTGTGTGTTTTAAATCACTGATAGCAGACAGTTTATTAGCATTTTAATGGTGTTGGGCTTCCATGTTTCTCACGCTTTCATCCTCTCTCAGTGAGGCAAAGCAGTGAGCTTGTCCTGCTGATAAAGTGCCTATCTGCTCTGTTTGATGTTCCTCCATAGTTCTGTTAACAATCTGTGTGCTGGAGTATAACAGAAAACAGTGAGGGGAAAAAAAAGCTCCCTGCCATCCAAACTGTTTGATCTTCAGTCTCAAAGATTAAAGTAAATTTGGAGAAACTGAAGTGACGCTTTTGAGAATGTTAAAGTGTTCGTCCCTTTTCAGGCTATTAACCAAGAAGTACAGGGTGTCTTCAGTTTGCTTCTTAGCAGCTATGAAGATAATTGCTATAGCTATAGAGTAGCTAATAATTAATGGAAGCTTATAGCAACGATTTTAACCGTGAACAGATTTTACACACTCACCTCAGACAGATTCATGGAGTTTTTGGTCACAGCTGAACTTCGAAAAGTTTTTTATTTTTCAATTTAAAAAAAAATCAACATTTCAGAAAAGCACAGAGTAGTGTCAAGTGTTTTTTAATCTCCCGACCAATCAGGTCAAGGTTGAGGGACGAGCCAGAAAAACAAACATGGAGGACAGTATGATAAAATTTGTCTAGTTAGTAAATGAATATAAGGAGATTTATGACATGATGAATTGAAAATAGCTCAGTGCAGTTAACCATTATTCCAATGTTACAGTGTAATTAAAAATAACAATCAGGACGTTCACTGGTACTTGATGTGATGTCTCACTTTAAGTGTGCAAACTTCTAATTCTCTTGACTTCCTGAAGCTACAGTGAAGGCAAACAACCTCTTAATCACCATCATTACTGATAATATAATGATAAGTCTAATCTACAGGGTGTCCAAAAAGTCAGGTACCAATGGGAATATCTTGAGTTTTTATTATGGTTACAGTGTGGACGTCATGAGAGTCACATTTTTTTTTCATATTGGCACAAAAAGCTCTCCAGTTAGTGCTTCTGTTTAAAAAAAAAAAGAGAGAAAAAAAAAAAAAACTAATGTGAAAGCAGCTTTGAGTGGTTTTTGACACTGACACACTGTTATCTATAAAAAAAAATAAAGGATTTTTGTCCCAGAGCCAAAAACTGTCATTTCTCCATCTCAAAGCCAAATCACATTCTTCTTCTTCCACTGATAGTTTGGTGTCACTTCTCTGTTGCATCAGATTCAGGTTAAAAGTTATTTCAACTCTGTCTTGATTTTTTTATAGTCACTTTTTGAATGCAGCATTTTTCAGCTGTCTTATGAAAATATTTTATTACTGAGCAAAACAGTAGAGCTGCTTAGGCACGTCTGTAAGTTTCACCTAATTGTAACTTCGGGTACAAAATTAAAAAAGAAAAAGCAAACTTCCAACATGAAGTCTAACATGACTTTGAAAACCTCTAGAGATGATCAATGCCCATTTTTCCATTTGAAATTTGTATCATTTTTATTTTTTACTGATAAGCCTTAATAGCAGCACTTATTCTGACTCCTGTTGTTCAGTTCCTCTCTCTCTCTCTGTTTGCTGTCACTTGGTTGAAACTCGGCAGCTCTTGTATCATGGTCAGCTCCTTTAACAGCTCTGTGTGCTGATTATATTCTGCCACTTTGCATAAAAGCTTCTTCTAAATGAAAGAAAATGTAAATGTAAAAAATAGAAAATGCAGTAAGTGTATAATGAATCCTGTGTGGCATGCTGTATTTATTCATTACTAACTCTCTTGGCATTCCTCAGCCGGCCGTAAGCAGTTTGCCAGACACGAATGGGCTCAGAAAGCGGCGTATCTCCTGGGCTGCACTCTGGAAGAGCTCTCGTCATCCATCTTCAAACCCCAGGCCAAGGGAACACTGCCACGAACCTCCAGCATCCGCCAGGGGGCCGAGGACTCCGGAGACAGCTCAGGCAAGCAGAACCACAACCATTTTCATTCACTAATTCAGTGAAAGAAACAGAATTGGGCAGAGGGATTTCCATTTGTAATTTCTCAAACACAAACATTTCCTTACTTGCTATATCAATGACTTCTCTAGTGTAATAAGATTTATACCAACCACAGCACAGCAAGATGTATCATATTTATTTATTAAATACATTAAAGCTTTTTATCATTGAACTTTCTCCCACAAAACCAAATTACATTAAAATGTAAGATATGGAGTTTGTAAGAAAAAACAAAACAAAACAAAAAAATTAAAATTGGTTAATTCATATAGCCATTCAACTAGGATTATAACTATAATAACTAAATAATTAGAATCTCTTTGATTGTTCTTGATAATGATCTCCATCACCTTCTCGTCATATATAAAATAATGACACTGCAACTTCCCACTTCATTCCACAGTCAGCTCCAGCATCCGGGGTGTCAATAATTTTGAAGCTGACTGAAAAAAGGCTGTGTCTCTCTTGGAATTTTAGGAGCCTAGTAATAAAGAAAGTGAAACGGTTTAAATGTAGATGAAAGTTCTTTAGCTGTTGTGTCTCGGGGTGCTGTTATAGGAAAATAATCAACAGGGGGTTTGTGTGATGTGAGCTGAAGTGACACGCTGTTGATAGAGGGTTGATGATTTTTCTTTTATAGCACAGCGCGGTTGATTGTTCGACTCTGACTGGTCAGAAGGTGTGCACTACAGCACATGTAGTTCCGGCTGTAACATGAACGATAGGTTTCTATTAATGGACTCGTTCTAATATGTGACTGTTTCTATAGTAACAGCTCATACACAGGGGTTTGTAGGCCGGACACTCAAATTAATCTAAGACTAATAATAGACAGATTTAAAAACATGTTGTTGTTTAACAAAGTTATTCTTATAAATCATTGATATGGTGAAGTTTTTTTGTTAGGGACATTTATTTAACATTTATGGAAGGAGTCTTGTGTGTAAGCACCCTCAGTCTTTGTTCCATTTTCATGATAAAATGACAGGCTGAGCTTTGTGTGTGTGTGTGTGTGTGTGTGAGTGAGAGAGAGAGAGAGAGAGAGAGAGAAGGGGTGGCTGGTGAGGGAATGAATGTTTAACGCATGAGAACAGGAACTATCTTGTCTCTATCTTGTCTAACTATCTATCTGTTCCACAAATCAAACTATAAACCATTAAAATGTGTGACATAACTTTTTCGTTAATAAATTAAACATTGTAATTGTTGGCAAATCTCTGTCGTGTAAGCGGAATAATACACTCCAGACCATGCAGTTATACAAAAACAATGCACTTCAGGGGCGTCGCAGCACTCCGCTTGTGCGTCAAGCCGCATCACACCCTTCTTGGCGTGCATTATTTTTGTATAACAGCACAGTCTGTCGTGTGTTATTCCATCTCCAGTTTTTAAAAATTCCTCTTATACCACAGCAATTTGCCAAAAATTATTTATTTATTAAAGAATGACATGTCCTCCTTTTACATTTAATGTCTGACCATCTGTGAAACAGTAGTTCCTGTAACACACCTTGTTGCAGCTAGAGACAGTGTCACCTCTCCTCTTCTTGTAATAGCGTAATACTCCCCAGTGAATAGTTTAACCAGGATAATGGGAGGCTGTGGTGGAGTGTCATGCATATTTACAGATATTTCTAGGAGGTTCGTTGGTATTAAAAACACATTAAGAGTTTCTTTTGTTTAATGGTTAAAATGACACATTCAGTGGGAAACCTATTTGATAAGTAAATTGTGTATTAAAAATAGACAGTTGAAAGAATCTTCTCCAGTTGTTTGGGCTGTAGAGGAAAACAGACATAAATGCACCATTTTGTTAGGTTTTAGTGAACATTATGTCCCTGAAGAAATGATAATCTTACAATCTTGTTGGGTTTTTCCTCCATGAGCCAGCATTTGTGTTCTTTATATTGCTCCCCATGCAGGTTATCACACCTGAACATGCGCGGAAGGCGACTAATCCGCTTTAATCTTGAGCATATGCCCTCTGCATGCTGCATACGCAGTGTTTATTCGTCTTTGTTTAAACAGGGAGCTGTGTGACTCCTGCAGTTTTGTAATAAGTGCCAGTGTGTTTATTTCTCTCCGATTGTGTGAGCTGGGATTGTCACCCAGGGCCACGTCTGCGCTTTCTCAGACACGTTCAGATGTCTCCCGAGGGTGTGTCTGGATGCGCCGCTGCGTCTTCCTTGCAGGTGCGAGATTTATCTGATGTCAGAAATGCTTAGCGGGTACCAGGAGGAATGCGTGTGGGCACCCGCAGTCTGATTTCTCACAACAAGCCTGAATCACTCCATCCCCATCGCTCATATTCAGATTTAATTTCAGCGCTGAATGCATCATAATGATGAAAGCGCATTCTCCTCTGCGACTTTACTTTACCGTGCTCGCGTTCCTACTCATCCTTGTGGAACCTATGTGATTATTCAGGCTTTCTCTTTTACATTGACACATTTGAATTGTTTGGAAATGAAGCGCTGTGTATGTGTGCTGGGTGTAGGGACCAAGGCCACGGCAATGGAGTGTTTGGAGGCCATGGCTTCCAGTTTATACTCAGAGATCTTCACTCTCCTGATCTCCCTCATCAACAGGTGAGTCAGTGTCACCTCAGATGGGGGGAAAAACACTTTTTCTTCTGTTTTTCTTCTCATTTTATTTTCATTTCATGGCTGAATTCAAGGTCAGAGTCTAGACATTAAACCACCAGCAGTAATAAGAAGGAAATTATCAGTGAAAATGATTTGAAATGGTGCGAATAGTGTATAAGAGTGATAAATCTTTAGTCCAAATTTAAGTGGTTATGTTAACTTCCAAGCTATTGAGTCAAGACACATCTGCAGTCTTGACTTGATAGCTTTTTAATGTGTTTGTGTTCATCTTCCTCTTTACCTTTACCTTTTGGAACAGTATAATTTGTTTTGTACCTGATATATTTTATATATTTTTTAAATTAGCACGTTATCTCTTACTGTTAAACTGGAAACATTGCGAGTAGTTTTGAAACTGAAAATTGAGTTTAAATTTTTTCCCCCCCAAATCCAATGAATTGCAATGAGTTTAAAAAAAGAATTTAGCGAGACAGCTTGCTAAATCTCTTGGTTAAATCTCTGGCTTCATCCTGAGTGATAAAAAATGCGAATTCTTTGTAAAAAGAATATATATATAAAAATATATAAAAAAATTCTTTCAAGAATAACATTTATATATTTTTTTAATTTAAGAAATATTAGTCTGGCTTCTTTTATAACCAAGAAATGATTTGAGCCTTACAAAGTCTAAGGCAAGTGTTCTGTGTTTCACTTTGTCTCTCTTAGAGCTCTGAAGTCCACACAGAAACACTCGCTGTGTTCTTTGCTGATCGTTGACACTCCAGGCTCCCAGAATCCTCGGCAGGCCAAGAATGAGAGAGGTGCTACCTTTGAGGAGCTCTGTCATAACTACGCTCAGGAGCGACTGCAGGCTCTTTTCCATGAGCGCACGTTTGTGCAGGAGCTGGAGCGCTACAAGGAGGTACACTCACACACACACACACACACACACACACACACACACACCACCACACACACACACGGTTGTCTTACTATCCTTGTGAGGACCTTCCATTGTTATAATTATTAATAGCCTTAACGTCAGATTCAATTAGGTCTAGATTGTTCCAATAAAATAAAGCAATTTCTAACATTTTTTAATATTAAATAAATAATGTTTTTAGTTTTGAGCATTTAAAATGAAGTCAGTTAAACAAAAAGGCTCAAATATAAGATGTCCAAAAACTTGGTCGTGTATGTCACATTGCAGAAGAGAAACATGAATTTCTGTATCTCACAGTTTTTTTTTTTTTTTTTTAAAGCCTCAGCACAGTTGCCAAGGAATCTGAGTAATCATAAGGATGCACAGAAATCATATGACGTCTGTTTCATTCACACATAATCATAAGAATCATCAGAAATGAAGTCGCAGCCTTTTGGGCCTCTGTCTATTGCTGTGCGAAATGCTGTAAGCATCTGATGGTTGTTACTGGTCCAGTCTAAATTTGACAGCACCGTGCTAAAAAAGCGCTTTTAGTGAAATGCTGCAGTCAGACAACCAAAATACGTCTTCAGTAGACGACAGAAATGTGATCTGTAGTCTTATAATCTGTTTCCTCTGTGTTATGTCTGGTTTATTTGGATGTTTCCATCTAGACCAACAAACTGCATATTTATTTAAGGTAATTATTTAGAATACTAACCAAGCTTTTATATTGATTTAGGAAAACATTGAGCTCACATTAGACGACATGGAGCCGAGTCCCTCGCTGTCTGTCGCAGCTGTAGACCAGGCGTCCAGTCAGGCCTTGGTAAGATCACACCTACACCCATGTTATATCACAAGTAGAAAAAGTCATTCTCCTACCCCCTTTATTTTCTTTCTCTCAAAGTTAATAAGGCAAAAAAGCAGCTTCTCGTGTTACTGAAAAACCATAAAGTCCTCTTCCTGACAGCTTTTCCATGATTGAAAACTTACTGACTGTCAGAGCTGCTATTATAAAAAATTAATCAACTCCTTTTGGCCAATCAGAATCGAGAATTCAAGACAGTTGTGGACAAGAACCAATCACAGACGGCTAAAAGGGCTAATATTTTTCTAAGGTTGTCATTGTAGTTACAATCACAAGAAGAAAACCGTCTCCGAGTCCTTTCCACTCCTTTCTATAATCTAAAATGTAGCTTTCCAACACATTAATTAAGTTTTCTCTAGCTACATTATAGGTCCAGTCCCAAGTGGCATAAACAAGATTTAAATGTATCATACAACTGTTTTATAAAGCTGCCTTCACCACATTAGCTCAATTGTGCTAGTCAGCTACCATCACCAGACCAGTGCTAACCATCTTGGACCACCACTGAATTCTGCTTGTCTAAGCTGATCTTTTTCGGCCAGGATGCTGAGGTTAAAAGCGTAGTGCTTGAATTGAGAATCGATGTAGGCTAATCGTTTCATCTCTTGTATCAGAATTTGCTATTGTAGCCTCTATTAAACTGGAGTTAAGCAAGACAAAGGGACAAAACAGGCAGAATGGCAGCGGCTATTTTTCCAATAATTGCGCCAAATGCCCTGCTCATAGGCGTCGCCTTTGAGACAGAACAAGAACGCCACGGCTAACAGCTCGGCCCATTTACGTTTACATTTTAAAGCACTCAGGAGCATGATAATTGCTTGGACAGGGTTGTTGTTGTTTAATGGTGGGTATAGTACAATAAAGCATGAAATTAAAAGTTCAATGGTGGTAAACTGAATTCGGCTTGCTGCAGTTGTGAATTTATAAATGCTGATTATTGAGATGAGCTTGCAGTGTGGTAGTGTATATACAAAGGGCAGGCAGGCAGCACAATTGAAGTGCGAGCTTGTGAACGTGGGTAGAGTTTCTTTAGCAGAGTGTGTTGGTGTGTGTAAGTCAATAACGTGCTGGGGTCTTGCTGAGCCTTTACCGGCAATTATTACATGCTGGCAGGAAGGAGGTTTCTTGCTGTGCAGACTCCGAATCGGTGAGTCTTTACACCTTCACCACATGAAGTGTGTATCAGGAAAAGTCAGGTAAAAATCTTAACTTTGTTAGTCAAGTTCTATTATTTAAAGAGATTATAAAATAAACTTCCTTTGGCACAGTGCTTCTTTCTCATTTCCTTTCTCGGTTCCAACCTGTGTCTCTGTGCCTGTCAGAACTAGTAAAAGAGGCATGGCCTCTGTGCCTACCAGTCTCTGTAAAGGAGGTATGGCCTCTGTGCCTACCAGTCTCTGTAAAGGAGGTATGGCCTCTGTGCCTACCAGTCTCTGTAAAGGAGGCATGGCCTTTATCCATGTCAGTCATACTGAAGTAGGTGTGGCTCTGCCTGCTGCCTGTCATATTTGAGTAAATCGTGTATCTCCTCTGTGTGTGTTTGGGGGCATGTGTGTGTCTATCAGGTGCGGACGCCATCAAGGACAGATGAGGCAAGGGGGCTGCTCTGGCTGCTGGAAGAGGAGGCAATGCATCCAGCCGGATCAGAGGACACAATACTGGAGAGATTCTTTAGCTACTACGGCCCTGCAGCAGGAGAGAACAAAGGTGTCTCTCTCTCTCTCTCACACACACACACACACACACACACACACACACACACACATACACACACTTTCAAACAAACACACATTTACAAACATGCTGGTGCTTATAAATACCTGGTTTTACTACAGGCCACACGCTGCTGCTGAAGAGCGAGCAGCCGCATCACTTCCTGCTTGCCCACAGCCATGGCACAGACTGGGTGGAGTATGACGCTCGTGGTTGGCTGAACCATGCCAAGCAAAACCCCGCCTCCCAGAATGCTGCCAGTCTACTACAGAATTCACAGAAGTAAGACAAGTCAGGTCACACCTACACACACACACACACACACACACACAGAGTACATCTTAATGACTATGAATTGTGCTGTGGCCTGTTAAATCTGATATGCTGTGGAATATCACTGACTTTAATGCAGTAAAGGGGCCTTGGTGGACTTTTTTTGGCTGATTTTTATGCTGTTCATTCTGAAAAACACCTGAATGAACAAATGATGTGGTTAATAATTAGTGCAACATATGTAATAAATTGATTACAGCACCATACAACCTTTCACATGATTAAATATTTAAAAATGGCTCTTGTCAGTTTATTTCACGAATAAAGAGCTCTGTGCGTAAAGGCTGATAAGTCATCACTGCTAAGTGAAGCCAGCAACATTGTATTATTAAGTTTTCTCACTCACTATTTAACAGGAAGAACATCAGCGCCTTGTTTATGGGTCGCTCCAGCAGTGCGACGGTGCTGTCAGGCTCCATCGCCGGCCTGGAGGGCGGCTCGCAGCTCGCTCTGCGCCGTGCCACCAGCATGAGGAAGACCTTCACCACCGGCGTGGCTGCTGTGAAGAAGAAATCCCTCTGCATCCAGATCAAGCTCCAAGTGGTGAGAGCTTTGCATGAGAGCATGAAAGTCAATTCAGGAATGGTGATTGCAAAATTTAGTAGAACCGAAAAGCAGGTATTAAATTTGCAGAAGCTATTTTTTGCCAGTTAAAGATAAAACAAAACAAAAACATTGGCAAGGTCTTAATAATAACCCTCAGTAAAATAGTCAGAAAGGTAACTAAAATTATGATGATGTAGCACATACTAATCTCTAAAAATAATGTATTCTAGAATGATTAACTATCACCTGAATAAAATATTGATAAAATAAAAGCAGTTTGCAGTCAAGGTCCTGGACTAGTGTGTGTACTGCTCACTCTTGATTTCTGATACAGGATGCACTGCTGGACACAGTCAGAAGGTCGAGGGTTCACTTTGTGCACTGCCTGCTGCCTAAGTTGGATGCTTTAAGGAGTTCCAGCTCTGCTGAACTCCAGGGTGAGAGCTGTGATCCAGGCCTCATGCAGCTGGACGTGTCCTTGCTGAGAGCTCAGATCCGGGGATCGAAACTGCTGGACGCTCTCCGCATCTACAGACAAGGTGTGGAGAAAAGCAGGACTCATACTTGAGTTTATATCTATGTATTTGTATTCCTTCACTAAATGAAACATCCTATTTTTTTTATCGCAGGTTATCCAGACCACATGGTGTTCTCCGAGTTCCGGCGTCGCTTCGACGTCCTGGCTCCACACCTGACCAAAAAGCTTGGCCGTAACTACATTGTAAAGGATGAGAAAAGGGTGAGTGGAGAGAGGGATAAAGTGCTCCAGGCTTTCGGGAAATGAGACAAAGCCTAGCGCTCATCTCTTGCTTTTGTGCCACCGTAACAGAGAAATAAAGCTCAGTTAATCGTGCCCATTGTGATGGCTTAATCAAGCTTTCCCAGCTGTGTTTCCTGCTCGAATCAATACAGGGTGCAGACAGGAGAAATATATTAATTGCTCTGAGGCTTAGGGCTTGGAAAATGGCCTAAAAATCTTATAGTAATTATCAACTCTGAAAAATGTGGCTGCCATCGTGAACCTAACGATTCGCAGAGGAAAGTGGGACTGCTCTCGCAAAACTATAGGTTTATTTGAAATCTCCCCAGCTGCACGACTTTGTTGAATTTGTGTGGCAGTAAAGCCTGAAGACTTTCTTTTTTTTTTTTTTTTTTTTTTTTTTTTCCCAATCCTGATGAGAATTGTGAGAGAAAGGAGGGTCAATTGTGTTTGAATTCCCTGTGGATGAAGCCTCGCAGAAATGAAACGGTGGGAAGGAGGAGAGCACAAAAGCCAGCCTTAGCAGGAGAGAGCAGGCGAAAAAGTGCGAGAAGCAGATTTCCCCTGTGCCAGCGTCTCGCTGATGGGTTTCTGTGGAAACAGACTGGAACAATGGCGCTTTAGTGCTGCGGGCTGCCACCCCCTTGTCCACTGTAATCTAGATGGGGCCTTTCGGATCGGGTTCTCAAGACCTGTCCTGCTCTGAGAGAGAGAGAGAGAGAGAGAGAGAGAGAGAGAGAGAGAGAGAGAGATGACACTGAAGCTGAGCATTGGTACGACGCTTGGGGACTGTGAAGTAGCTCAACTCTGGTTAGTTTTGGTCTTGTTTATCTGCTTATTTATAGACGTGGCATCACTTAAAACGGTGATCGGTCTTCAGAGGTACGTTATAATTCAGCAGTTAAAGGTTATGGAAGCCTCTGGAAGGATTTTTGGAAAGCAAGCAAGACCCTTAACTCTCACAATCTCAGATTTGAGCTTGGATTGTCTTCTGTTTGACTTGTAAGTGAAAGCACTTGAATAAAAATAAATGTCTGTGTGTTTTTGTAGGCCGTAGAGGAGCTGCTGGAGTGTCTGGACCTGGAGAAGAGCAACTATCACATGGGCTTGAGCAGGGTGAGTACTTGCTCGACTCCACATCATATCTGTGGACTTTTATTCCTTTGTTTCTAGAAGCAACAACCAGAATGACAAGTAGGTAGTGCAAAAAACGGCACCAAAAACCACTAATCTTGCGAATCAGCACTGCGATTGTGTGGTTCATCCAAGAAACATGTCGTCCTACACCAACACATTAGAAGCATCTTCCTTTTGTGTCGAAGTCATTGTTTGGCTCATCATTGCTAGGTGACAGGGTTATTCAGCGCATCTCGCCCCGACACACTTGCCTGCTAATCACAAATTAAACTGAAGTCTCCTAGCAAAGATCTAATCCCATCAACTGGAAAAGAGGCAGAGAGAATGGAGAGACACGGCGGCGCCTAAACAAGCTCAGCCTCCTCCGCTCCCAGACAATTGCGGATTCATTGACTTTGGAATGGACGGTTAATTATTTGGCAGGCGCAGAGGGAAAACCGGACCACTGGCAGGTATAGATTAAGAGATTTTCATTAATGTTCACACAGCGCCTTCTAGCAGAATCACACTTCCTCGAAACACCTAAAACTCAGTGAGCAAATCTGATTTCGCTAACAAGCGGGCGAAGGCGAATATAATAAGCATAACCTGTTGAAGTGGGTAACTTTATACAACATATATAAATTCCATTTCTCCCCTCTTGCACTGTTGTATTTAGTTCTGCTTGTCAATCAAGCATGCTTATTAGAATATTAGGCCACACCCACACAGTGAATTGAGCAGTGGTTTATCATATTGCTGTATTTTTTTCCAGTTAAAATTTTCTTGTAGTTTATTATGAAAACCCATGTTTTATATTTTACTTTTTAATGACTTTCATGATTTTGGAAAAAAAAAGATTCTTTTGAAAGGTGAAAATCTTCTGAAAGGTGATAAAAGCAATTCCATTAGAAGTGTCACATTTTAATGGAGGCTCTTGTGTTAAGACTTTTCAGAAGACTGTAATGAGTAGGTGAATCACTCTGAACACTTTGCTTATGAAACACTATGTTTATAATTCACTTTAAAGTGCACAGAAAGTATATGCTAATGTATGTGCCATGTTGTTGAAAATAGCATTTTGGTTGATGGACATCTGTAAATGACTGTGACAATCCAGTTTGGCAAATGCTATAGGATATTGCTTGATTCTTTGTTCATGTACAGCAATTGAGTGTCGTGTGATTGTCTGGACTTAAAAGACTTGTAAGGTACCATTTTTCCGTCCTTAGTCGAATATTTAAGAGAAATTTATATTTTTTTAAGGAAAAAATCTCAGGATTAGGTTTAGAGTAATATTTATGGTCATAATTACTTTTTATTTACCATTAGAGTCAATGGAAGACCTTACGATTCAGTTCACTTTCACCTTTGTCATTGTACTTGAATTTAAATTTCAGTAGAGTAGGCATTTTGAGGTGAATCTTTAAGGAAAGATTACTTGGATAATTTCATTGTAATTTCTTTGTATGAATTACAGTGTTCTTCCCCATGTACTTAAAATACTAAATAGACATCTAGAAAAACCAAGCAATACCTGAAGGTTAAAGGGTGATGGTTATATAAAAGGTTTATAATATGTAAGTCTGCACTGTGGTAAGCTTTAGCGAATAAAATATGAGTGTTGAATAAAATTTGACGGCTAATCCTACACTTTTGAACAGTAATGTATATCTGGGTCAGTGTACAGTACAATGAAGTGCTTTTTTGCTTAGTCAGGTAGAGATTTTCATTAAATAGACAGTGTATACAGACAGTGCAGTTACGCAACCGGAGCAGGAATATAACATTAAACACTGTTTATAGACAATAGAATATGACAATATGTATAAGTCAGTGTTGCAACAGGATTGCATCACTTTAGTTAAAGTGCAATTCAGGTGGTAAATTGTAGAGCTTACGGTGTAGTCATACATTCTTTGTGTTTGTATTAGGTGTTTTTCAGAGCAGGAACTTTGGCTAAACTAGAGGAGCAGAGAGATGAGCAGACCAAACGCAACATCAGCTTGTTCCAGGCTGCCTGCAGGGGTTATCTGTCTCGCCAAGCCTTCAAGAAGAGGAAGGTAAGCACCGCAATGAGAGCACGATGAAAGAGACACACTCGTACAGTGATTTTATACACAATAGAGTCCAAAAGTCTGAATCCACCATCAAGAACTGTTTTTTTTTTTTTTTTTTCCACCCATATTAGGAACAAAGGCTTAGTAAAACAAATTAATGTAGTTTACTGATTAGTGCTGTTGAATTCACGATTCTGAGCCAAAAAGTGCCAATTAATGTTTCCATAACAGCAGCTATAAGTAGTGCCAGCTCTAAGGTCTCTATTAATACACTCTTCATAATTTCTAATATCATTTAATCATTGAGGTGATGAAGGTTCCTTTGAGGAGACAGAGTCTTCAGTGTGGAGGACTTTGTGGTTTCCCGGTAACGAGCATCATTTTTTGTTGTCTTATTAACTTCAAGAGGAAGTGAGGGAATGACCGTTTATAGCTGCTATAATATAAGCGATAAAAGAACTAATGGTTTCATAGACGTTCTAGAATATTAAACGTAACTATAAATGGATAAAACGTATGACATTCTTCAGTATCTAAAAAAAAAAAAAAAATTGTAATTGTTGGGAAGTTGTTGTAGTATAAGAGGAATAAAACAGGGATGGGTAACAGCTGGATAGGTAGCATAGCTATCTAAAGAGGTACTTTCATTCCTCAAGGAAATAATAAAACTTTAGTTAATAGGTTCTAGATATGACCTACATATGTTTTAAAACAAAGAAGCAAAGTAAAGAACTGATTACTGCTACTAGTTTAATATGTATATTATTACATAATTAGCTGAGACATAGGTATAACCTGGTGTATCGATGTTGCAGCAGAGTAAAGCTGGGAGCCGGAGCACTTTATAGAAATAGATTTGTAACTCAGATCATCCCCTTTACCAGCTCTCTGGGCCCAGCGTGCCCAACATCCATCTGGATTAGCTGTGAATGTACAGTCTGACACATGCACTTCAGTCAAGATCTGATTTTATAACCTGCCAACAGAGACCTCTAACATCAGACAGCCTCTGTTATTGACCTACAACTTTAAAATGCCACCTGGGTGTCTTAACAATCACTGCAAATGTACAAATCCTGTCAGATTTCCTGTGCATGCTTCTATACTGCTGCCTGGCCAGTCATGACTGTTCATAATGAATATAATAATCAGCAGTGAACCCTTATTATTCATCGTGAAGCATAGAACTACTAGGAGTTATTAAGGAACGCTGTCATGATTTCATGGTTAGTCATCATGGATGATCAGATGATCAGATGGCTTGCTCACCATTGACTTTTCAAAACAATAACAGAGGCTGTCTGATGCAGGCCTTGACTGGCCGGTTGGACAATCAGACCTTCATTAAAGTGTGCATGTCATACATTTTTTTCTGTTGTTTTTTTTTTTTTTAAGGTCTTTACTCCATTGTTTCTCATTCGTTTGAAATGCCCGTCCTCTAGACATCTTACTACAGCAGCCTCTGTTTTTTTTTTTTTCCCCCCACATAGGGGACACAACCGCTCTGAAAATCCTTTTGCTGTGTTTAATCTGTTACTGTTGTACACATGCTACATACTCTCTATACCTTGTGGCACAACTGTAAATGCCAGAAAGCCATTGGATTAAAGCATCAGATAAATTTCATAAATGTACATGTAAGGTTTTATTTTTGATAAAATCTCAAGGTGCTTTTTCTTTTTTCTTTTTTCTTTTTATACAAAATAACAAGTACAAGCAACAGTTATATCAGTATTATAAAAAAAAATCCAAAAGAAATAGTTAGATGAAATAAACTTTGAACTCAGATGCAAAAAGGAAAAAAAAAGCGTAAACAATTTTTTTTATCTGGACTTTTGGTTTTGAATAGCCCAGTGGTGCGCTCCTGAAATTTCATCCTATAAAATTGGCAGATTTCATTAGTTTAAAGTTCTGCTACAGTTGAAAAGCATAGCAAGGTCTGAAATTCAACACCACAGTGTAGCGCCAGTTACACAAGACCACATTATCAGTTTCATCGTATTTTGTGCAGCCGACGAGCATGCCCAGAATTCACTAGCGGATTCACTTCTTTGTATGTTAGTTTTATTCTTCTTCTGTAAGTAATTTTCCCGCTATTGATTTTTCTATTATGTGTTTTGTGTCCTTTCACCTTTGCGGTAGTGTGTAAGTAGCTTGTGAATAATGGACATGGAGCTGGAATAGAGATTCAGGGACAGAACAAGGCCATTCTTCATAAAGGTAGGCCCGGCCTGGGGGGGTTTACAAATTTGAAAAGGCTGGAATAAGGATGTGTAGTGGAGCCACTTCCATTATGGTGATGGATGCTTCTGTCTTCAGTCCGAGTCCGAGTTCGAGTGTGCTGTAATACGAGACGATGGCACGTTGTCTATAAGTCAGTTAAGACTACTGTATAGATGACTGGAGCTGGTTAGAACTAACTAATACATTTAAGATCCAAGTTATAATAGTGGTATTATGAAGGAATCATGAACTGTACATATTAAATGCATTAGGAAGAGCTGAGTATTAGGTTTGGTATTATTAATTCATTAATGGTTTTTTTTTTGGATTCAAAGAGGTTTGATTGTATAAATTTGATGCATTATACAAAAATACAAATGCTAATATAACACTGAACATCCTATTGTGGTAATTAACATTATTGTAATTTGGTGAACAAATAAAAGGTATTTATGGAGTAATTTACAAGCATCTTAGCAACAAATATAGCTAGTGCCATCTTTGTAAGGCTGTACTTAAAATATACATATGCAGTATTTAAAATATACATATATTTTAAGAAGTTCCAACATGATCTAAAATAAAAAGCTATGATAACAATATAATCATGACGAAGATAATATATTTTTCTTCGAAGCTTTCAAAGTCACATTTTTTCCCCCACATGCTTTCTGTTGGATCAAACCAGTTACCAGTCAATAAATTCAGGACGTAAAAGATGGCATTAGATCTGAGAGAACAAGCAGTCGTGGTTTATTGATTATGATGGCATGTGTTTCTCGTTCTGTGTGTCGACATGAAGCAGAGCTGAGACAGTGTTTCTCCAGAGGCAAGGCACTTGCAGGGATCATGGCATTATGAAACTCTCGTGCAGCTCCTCTTTTGTCGTTCAATCCATGCAATTTGATTATCCTGCTGCAGCACGCTTATCTCCAGCATTCTCCATCTTCAATTAAGCATGGATGCGACTGTGCACCAGTCTTTTGAACGGCGCTAGTGATAACATTCATGTAAGTGTTGGAAGTGTATGGAAGATTGTGTTGCTGGTGGATTGGCTTCAAGGTGTTGAGTGTTGTTGAGTCTCGAAGGATCTCTTATGAGGAGAAGCAGTGGATTTGCTGTTTTTAAGTCCCGCCTCTTTGCCTAATAAGGGGTAGGAGGTTTACAACCTGTTTGTCTTCGGAGTAACAAAAGTTTATCTGAAGTTTGGGGAGAAGAGCCGACACAATTTTCCCTTTCGCCAGTCTGAAGGAAGACGCTTTTTGTATGATTCGAGCTTCCCTTTTTTACTGTAGCGCAGATTCCTTTTGATTACAGTGACGCCATGGCCCTGTCCTGCAATCTGCTTAGGCTTCTGTTGGCTTTGTTTATTATTTGCGAGACTTCACAGCATCAAGCTTGTTAGAAATGCTACGATGGTCATTTAGCCTCACTGTCCAAGTGTGTGTGTTTCTAGCATTTCATACCATGACAAATTATAATTGGCCAAACAGGTGGCCTTCAGGGTAAAAAAAAAAAACAAAAAAACAAAAAAAACACTTGTTTCTTAGCAGTGTGCTGCTTTAATTGGGTTTTCACAAAACCAGTCCCCGCTACAGACGCACAAGCCGCATGTAAATACCACAAAATCCTTAGCAGTCTGCCAGGATGCTTGATTTAATTAATCAAAAGAGCTCCCAGCCTTTGTGTGTGTGCGCGCACGTGGTTGTGTGTTGAAAAGCTGATGGATTTTGTCTTCCAGTTGTTACAGTGCTGATAAAATAAAACGCAAATGCGCACAAATAAACACAGACATCACACACGCACTTATTATGTCTATTATGTGGCTGTTTGGTTGCCATGCAGGGTTTTTATAGTCTTTTGTCAGAAATGATGCCACTCGGAAAAAAAGAGCACTACTATTCTGAATTGTCAGTACCTTGTGCCTATAAGTAATGCCTATTTTTATCAGATGTAGTATTGTATACTTACAGTGTAGGCCACTTTGTATGTGTTACTAAGAACATTGTGTCTGATCCAATCTATTCTGTCCATCATTGCAAAGGGACATATTTTTATAACAGTAACCAATGTGACTATATGTGACAAACATTTGCACAGCAAATAATGTAAACATACATTATTAGTTCTGTGAAAAAAGAAAACGCTGTTATTAGACACACCTGATATATGGTTATGAAAATTTCCGAATTCAGGACCTTAAATTTGACTAGCTACAATACACAGAGCTCTCGAGTGGCACATCAGTAAAGCGTTCGTCCTATCGGTGGAAAGATTGCAAGTTTTCATTCTGGCAACGTCACAGCTATTTGTAGTCTGGAGTCGAAGAATGCAAAATTGGCCATGTTCTTTGGGTGGGAGGGATGGCAATACTTTCTGCCCTGTCATTCAGAGTGACTAACCAATTCTGGGCATCTGGAAGAGGGTAGATGGTGCTGCCCTATGAGAGTTCAGCTGCTGTTTGATGTAGCATGAGCAGTAATATGAAAAGATGCAGAGCTAACTAGTGAGTGGGAATTGGAAAATGACCAAATTGGAAGAAAACGGGGGGAATAAAACCACAAAAACTTCAGGCCCATATCATGTGATTATATTGTATTGGTCAGTCAGCATATCTTTCCATAAGTCTGTAATACAGTAGCACATAGTTCGTTAAGACTCTCTCGTAGGATGTTTTATTTGGCAGTCAGTTAGGACAAGTAGGTACGAAACAACTCATTGTAGCAACTCTTGGATCATATCATGTTCCATCTGTTGCACCCAGATGAGGATGGGTTCCCTTTAGAGCCGGGTTCCTCTCAAGGTTTCTTCCTCATATCATCTCAGGGAGTTTTTCCTTGCCACCGTCGCCACCATCGCCACTGGCT
>CM075019.1:3583927-3588927 GCA_037576675.1 Pangasius sanitwongsei
TGTTAATCCATTTATTTCTGTAAAGCTGCTTTGGGACAATGTCCATTGTTAAAAGCGCTATACAAATAAAACTGAATCATGTAATTTGGGATTCTGTGGCTCTGTTATGTTGTGTATATACAGTGTAGCTGTCCATGAATTCCTTGTATAAGAGTATGTTGCAGTGCCTCTGCAGCAATTGAAGATCTCCTCCTCTGCAGTACCAAAAAAGATCTCCGTCAACCCATGGACTGCAGAGCCACCCACAAACTCTATATTCTTTCTCTCCCCCCTCTGTCTCCTTCTCTCTCTCTATCTCTCTGATGTTTTGCTGAACAGGTCCAGGACCTGGCGATCCGCTGCATCCAAAAGAACATCCAGAAGAACCGGGGTGTGAAGGACTGGCCGTGGTGGAAGCTCTTCACCACCGTGCGTCCTCTTGTTGAGGTCCAGCTCAGCGAGGATCAGATCCGTAGCAAAGATGTGAGTCCGTACATCTTCCTGCCTGCCTGCCTATCCATCTACCTATCCAGCTTTTTTGCTCGTCCGTCTCTGTTAGCATCAGTTTTGTCTCCTGGCCTGAGAGCACAGATTGAAAGCTTCCTTTTCAGGTATAAACTGAGCTTTCAGCTCTAGTGATGGCTATACAGATGCAGAGCCACCCCCACACATGTGTTGTGAATCCCTCAGCGTTTGATTTCAGGTTGATGCGGTCTAACAGCTTTTGTCTCTGATCAGCCCAAAAGAAGGAGACAGCTCTTTGATTTCCACTCCTCTGACATCCTGATTCAGATCTACACTCAAAACCCTAGGCATGAGGCAAAGTTTATATTAGTGGCTCTTTTCCCCAGAGGTACGCTCGTCTAAAATGTGGTAAATCCGAGCCACATCGTCCGAGTCTGAATTCAGGCCAGGGCCGCACGATTGAACAGAACTGCCGTTATCGTTTGCTGTAATGTCGTGTGTAACAGGGAGAGCAAGCGGAGGGTAAACCGAGATGGCTTTGATCAATCAGGCTTATCTGCAGATATTTATTTTTCTGCTTCCAGCACAAAGGAAACTCGGGTCAAAGGTCTTGTGTGGTCTATTTTTTTTTTTTTACTTGTAGTGTGATCAGCAGTGTTGTTACTGTGTGCTTGCAGGAGGAGATCCAGCAACTGAAAGCGAAGCTTGAGAAAGTGGAGAAGGAGAGGAATGAACTCAGGCTGAACACAGATCGGCTGGAGAGCAAAGTAAGAAATTGCGCACACCATCTGGATATCACTTATAACTGATTTAATGATGAAATTAGGGTTTTTTTGTGCAGTACTGTGAACACCTCTTGTGGTCCTTCTAGCTGTTCTGCTTATTTCACTTTGACTGACAGAGGGAATTGGATAGTGAACGGATGCGTTTCTTGATTCTAGATCACAGAGCTATCAACGGAGCTCTCAGATGAGAGGAATACCAGCGAGTCGGCGTCCCAGCTGTTGGAGACGGAGACGGCTGAAAGGCTGCGTCTGGAGAAGGACATGAAGGACCTGCAGGTAATGATTCAGCAATACGCGATTCTCAGAGCTACATGGTGGCCTGGTGCTTGTTACCTTTACTAAGTTCTGTCTATCCCTGACGTAAAACAAAAAAATATTTCCTTGTACTGAGAAAAGACAGAAAAACTGTTTGTTTAAACTTTCAGTAACTTTTATAAGCTTCAGCAACTGCACTTAAGCTTCCATTACAAGTGGGTTTGGACTAAACAGGTTTTCTGTTCTTTTTCTCCATACAAAATGACTGTTTTGATTGTTATGTGATGGTAATTGCACATATGCTACAAATGTAGTAGATAATAATTAGGTTGAAAAACACTGTAAGTTCAAGCTGTTGGATTGAGCAAGACGATAGCTCAGTCACGATGATGCGCTAACGTGTGTGCATGTTTTTGCTCCGAATCCAGACACAGTTTGAGGAAACGAAAAAACAGATGGGAAGCATGGAGGTGGAGGTGATGGAGGCGCGACTCCTCAGAGCGACAGAGTTTAACGGAGAGATAGACGACGACGAAACTGGTAAAATAAAATACTTCTGGACAGCAAAATCTTTACTCAAATTTTATATTGTAGTTTCTTTTTAGCATTCAGGGCTGACGTTTACCTGGTAATTAATTTTTCATATTATTTACATATTAATACACCTAGCAAAATACTGTATGCACCACATTTTTCTTGTAAATTCTAAGTAAGCAACAAATACTGCTGTATCAGCCTTGTAGTTCTCACATAAGCTACTATGCACTGTATAAACCAATATGCTATGTACAATTAATTACCACCCACCTGTTAAATAGTAGGTACTTACCATAATGTAAAATAAAGTGCAGAATGACTATGTCTGTGACTTATGATTTGCTTGTGTGTTTCAGGTGGTGAATGGAAGCTGAAGTATGACCGAGCTGTCCGAGAAATAGACTTCACCAAGAAGAAACTACAGCAGGAGACTGAGGACAAGTTGGAGGCAGAGCAGCAGAACAAAAGGCATTTGGAGAGAAAGGTATGTTACTGTGTGCTTTATTTTACAACAAACCCTAGCATTAACCAATCACAGACATTTATCACAAAAAGCTACTTTTCTCAAGAAATAGTGCAAGTCATTAACAGCACATTTGAACACGTCATAAAATGTCCGCCCATGTGTTCAAACGTTTGGAATCAGTTTGAAGTCGTGATTTTCTTAATAGTCAACATTTTATTTACTACAAACTTGTACTACGTACGTGTAAATAATATAAACCAGACACCAAAATGTATTTTTTAAAATATATTTTATTTAGCTTTTCTGAATACTTATGGTCTTTCCTAAAGTTACTAAATAGTATACTCTAATTATCGATTTAATTTCAAGATTTCCAAACAAACAGCATTTTTATAACATTCTAACATCAATCTTAATACTTTACAGCTTTTTTTTAAAAAATCATTTTCAAATGAACGTTGTACATAATTCTAAGCACATCTTTTTGAAATTTTAAATATTTTCTAAATTATTTAAACACACAAATTAATCATATTAGAATAACTTTATAAATGCCTGTGTTGTTATAGTTTAGATTTTTTATATTTTCTACTTAAAATAACTTAACTAATTTTAGTTCATTTTAGGTGCTATTTTGTGTTTTTATTAATTTGAATCAGTGTTGGTCTCAGTCATTTTAGTTCTCTTGCTCTTACATGTAAAAAAAAAAAAAAAAAAAAAAGTAAAGTATTATTTAAAATATGTACTTGTATATTTTTAATATATGACAGTATAATTAAAAATACTCGCACTAAACTAGAGCTCAGGTTCATGAAATTAATCTAAAAAAATTTTTTTTTGAAAGGAGTATTTCTATTTTGTTGTACTTTCTTTCTTTTTTTGTAGTTTTAGTTCTTCACAAGAACATTAATTCCAAGACCTCTGAGCAGTACGAGGAGTATGACGCACGAGATGCACAATTTTCTTTTTTCAAATCAGCTGCTTCTTTTCATCTCCATGCCTCCATCTTCTCTCTTTCGGTGCAGTTGGCTGACCTGCAGGCTGATCAGGAGGAGACCCAGCGCTCTCTGCAGCAGGCGAAGAAGAAATGCCAGAGATTAATGGCTGAGCTCCAGGACACCAAACTGCACCTGGAGAACCAGCAGAGCCGCAACCACGAGCTGGAGAAGAAACAGAGGAAGTGAGTACATGCCAAGTTCAACCTCTTATACACGCTGAGTGCAACCTCTTATACACCTTGCAGAATCTGAAAAATGTTAATAATTTAAAAAAAGAGGGAAAAATTGCATTTTTAAATTTTTTTTATTTATTTAGTACTGCCCTGAATAAGCTATTTCACATAACAGATGGTTATAGTCCACAAGACACAATAATAACTGAATTTACACAAATGAACCAGTTCGGAAGTTTACATACGCTTGATTCTTAATACTGTGTGCTGTGTGTGTTACCTGGATCATCAACGACTGTTTTAATGTTTTGTGATAGTTGTTCATGAGTCCCTTGTTTGTCCGGAGCAGTTAAACTGCCCACTGTTCTTCAGAAAAATCCCCCAGGTCCTGCACATTATTTGCTTTTCCAGCATCTTCTGCATATTTGACCCCTTTCCAGCAATGCTGAGATCCATCTTTTGACTGAGGACAACTGAGGGACTCGCACACAACTATTACAAAAGGTGCTAACATTCACTGATGCTCAAGAATGCAACACACTACATTAAGAACCAGGGGGATGTAAACTTTTGAACAGGATGATTGGTGCAAATTATTATTGTGTCTTCTGGGGAACATGTAAAAATCTCATGTAGCTTCTGAAGGGCAGTACTAAATGGAAAAAAAAAACTAAGATCTTTAAACAAAATAATTTACACTGATGATCCTGTTCAGGACAAATAAGGGACTCATGAACAACTATCCTAAAACATAAACATCCAGGTAACAACACACAGTATTAAGAACCAAGCATGTGTATACATCTGCTGTGAAATGGCTTACCCAGGGCATTACTAAATAAACAAAATGCAATTTTTATGAGCCCTCTTATTTTTTTTAAAAGAATTATCGACATTTTGCAGATTCTGCAAGGCGTATTTAAACTTATGACCCTAACTGTACATGCATGTGTGTCTAGATACAGTATAAATAATGTATATTAGGTATGCGATGGTATGAGAAATTCACAGTATGATAACCATGGTGACCAAGATCATGTTTTTGTGTTACATCAAGACCTCAAATGAGGAGGAATGCTGAATCAAAATGAACAAGTATTCAGTTATTTGGTTAAAAGAGCTTACTGGTTTGTAAGATTTTTGCATGGTACGTTTTTCTTTAAAGTTAATTAATTTTGAAGTTACTTATCGTAGTATTTGGTGTATATGATGTAGACCATCTCAGCACGTATACGGTCCTCTTTGATTTGGGGACAGGGCTGTATTTATGAAGATTTTTAGTTTTGAAACGGCTAGCTTCTGAGTATCCCTGATTTTAAAAAAAATGTGTAGCATACTTCAA